>VXBT01004031.1:4642-23310 GCA_013400235.1 Oriolus oriolus
TCAGACAGCGGCTCGTCCCGGATTCCGGAGCCCGGGTGGGCTTGGGAAGGTGAAGCCCAGCTCCCATCGGGAGTTCCCATCCCGGTTTGCTGTGGGGAAGCCGGGGGCCATGGAGCCCCCACCCAGGGATGTAAATCAGCATTTCCCGGGATCCCTCCGCTGCCCCATCCCCGCTCGGGGCTGGGATGAAACCACCGAGATGTGACCAAAATCCTCAAACCGAGCGCTGCTCCCCCCGCCCCCGCCTCATCCCCCTCCCAGGGCCGATGTTTTGGTTCAGAACCTCCAAATATTCTCCAGGACGCCGATCTGGGTTTGATTTTCCCGGGGACGCGTGGCTGGAAACCAAAGGCATCAAAGGGCCCTGGTGGAAATAACAACGAGAGATGGCCCGGGGGGAAATCGTCCCCTGGATTTCATGGATGGATGGAGGAGCAGAGGAGAATTCCCGAATTCCTCTTTGGAGAGGAGCGAACTCGGCGCCGTCTCTGCCGCCGTATAAAGGCAGAGGTGACCATTCCATCATTCCCGGCCATTCCTGGCCATTCCCGGCCGGCAGCGCTGAGGCCCAGCCCTGAGAGGGTCTCTCCCCATCCCGGCCGTTCTTTGGAGAGTTCATTAAGAGCCTGGGATTAATTGTGGGGGCAATTTTCCACGGCAGGAATTCCCCGTGCCCCCGTCCCGGCGCGCGGAGCCACTTTGGGGGATAATTAATTATTCCCCATCTGGAAACCTTTGGGGAAGGTGCGAGGCTGCGAGGCAGAAGTGGGACAGATTTAATCAATTATTCCGCTCATTAGCCCCGGCCTGGCCCCGCTAATTTGACAAGGGAACCACTTAAAGAGGCTTTGGAACCTTCATTCCCATCTCCCCGAGCTCTGGGAGCTGGAGAGCTTGGAAAGGAGCCGGACCCTTTTGTGGTCACTCGAGCCACGCCCCAGCCACAGGAAACGCCTTGGAGTCCCTGATTTACCCACGAAGGGTGGCGGATTCCCAAATCCCAAATCCCAAATCCCAAATCCCAAATCCCGCCCCGCAGAGCTTCCCAAATCCAGGACCCCTCCTGTCCCCCGGGACCCGGCGAGGCTCAGCCCCGTGTGGTCACCGCTGTCCCCAGCCAGGACCTGTGGCTTTGGGGAGATCCTAATCAGCGCCCCCACACTCGCGTTAATTAACAGAGGGACAATTAGCGGTGGAGGAAATTGTTCCTCTCCTCGTGCCGTTTCTGGTTTTTTTGGCTGGGGTTTTTTTTTTGTTCTCTGCGTGTGCCGGGTACGAGGAATTCTTGGAGCCTCTGGGGCCAAATTCCCAGGCTCCGGGAGAATTCTCCGTGTGGGTTTTCCCTGGATAAAGGAGCCGGGGTCTCGCTCAGGGGCGGGGAAGGGAGAAGCCGACGCTCCGTTCCCGGATGGCGGGGGATGAGAGCACCCCAGAGCTCATCCCGGACTGTCCCCTCTGCAAAGGAGCGCTCGATGCCTGCAAAACCCGCACGGGAAAGCCTGGAAAAGCCACCTATGGGTGGCAGGCACCGGCCGGGATGGCTCCAGGCAGGGCTCCAGGCGGGTGACACCGGCAGGGCTGGCGCGGTGACCTCGGGAGCTCGCAGCCAGCACAGCGACACCCCCACACGCGGGTCCCCCCCGCTCTCCTGGTCGGTGACAGCCGCGTCCCCAAATCCCAGCGCCACCGAGCGCTTCCCCGCGGAGCCGGAGGCAAAGCCGGGCCCCGGGGCAGCCGCAGCCCGGCCGGTCGGGGCAGTGTCACCTCCCGTGTCCCCACGCCGCCCCGGCTCGCAGGGGCTCATTAGTGGCGGTGACAATCCCGGCAGCACGCGCCGGGCATTTCCATCCCGGGGAAGCTCGGGACGGAGGGAGGGAGGAGGGAAGGAGAGGGAGGGACGAACGGGGACGGTAAATGTGTAATTAAGGTGCCATTAAGAGGCGCCCAGGAGTCTCCCGGGGACCAGGGCGGGCGCAGCCGCTGCCACCCCGACGGCTTCTGGGTGCCAAAGTCCCCCCGGGCACGGCCGGGAGGGCTCAGGGGACTTGCCCCCAGGGATGCGACATCATCAGGGGCGCTGTGGCACCGGGACAGCCCTCCCAAAGCCGGGCAGGATCATCCTGTCCCATCCCATTCCCGAGAGGCGCTGGGAGCGCGTGACCCATCCCCAGAATCCACCTGCACCGCGTCATCGCTTTTCCTGTCCCCGGGAGCATCCCCGTGGCACAGGTGACACACGGACCCCCCACTGCCACCCTGCCACCTTCCCCCGGGCCGAAAATCCCAGGCTGAGGCAAAAAACCCCCAGGTTTGGAGGCGAACCCCACCGTTCCTCCCTCCCCACGAGTTCCAGCCGCTCGGCAGGTGCCTTTCCCATCGATCCCCTCCCGCCCTCTGCAGCTCCCCGATTATCCACGGTTCAGCGGGCGCTGAAAGGGGCTGGAATTCCTTAATCCGCCCGCGACCCGCGCGGGAGCGCTCCCAGCGCCGGCCCCAAAACCCGACCCCGCCGGGCACAAAGCCGGGAAGCGGCCCGGGAGTGGGGTCGGGTCCCGGCTCCTCCCGCGGCCGCGGCTCCCTTTGAACGTCCCGAGCCGAGCTTTTGTCTCCTCCGCTTGGGGAAGTCGCACCTGGACGCGGCCGGGCTCCCCGGGGTCCCGTTCCATCCCGCTTTGTTCCCACCCTGTGGTTCGGGCCCAGCTGCCGCCTCAGCCCGGGAGGGCACCGAGGGGGGCGGGCTGGGGTTCGGACTGGGGCCGCAGGGACCCCACAGCGGTGCCAGAGCCCCCCCAGCGTGTCCCAGTCACCGAGGGCGGGGTGTCCCCACTCCCTGTCCCCGTCCCTGTCCCTGTGGCTGAGCTCAGCTCCAGCTGCGGCCGCGGGAGGACCAAGTGCCCTCTTTCCGTCTTTTCCAGTCGCTTTCCATCTTTTCCATTGGCTCCGCTTTTCCCCCCCCCGCGAGTAATCGGGAGCGGCCGCTCCCGGCGCTGCCAGCGGGGACGAGGCCACTCGGGGCCACCCTGGGCAGCAGCAGCAGGAGGAGGAGGAGGAGGAGGAGGAAGGATTCTCTCTTGTTCCACCGCTGCCTGCTCATGGAAAAAATTCTCAGTCTTTTTTACGGCTTTATTTTCCAGCACTGAGAGGCCACAGAAGCAGCAGCTGCTGTGCCCTGCCAGGACCCGGGGCAGGGCCTGCGCAGCCCCCGGGGCTGGGGACGCCCGGGACAGCCCCTCCGAGCCGTGCCAGCCCCCGGGAGCAGCCGAGCCCCCCGACTCCCGGGGCCGGATCCTCGCCAGGCCCCGGGGCGCAGGCGGAGCTTGGCTCACAGCGGGGCCACCTCAGCTGCCAGGGCTTGGTCACCGAGTGCCATCGGCTGCGATGGGACCTGACGGGCCGGATTCCTGCCGGGACACCTTCCCTGCCAGGCCTGGAGATCAAAGGCCGTGGGACAGGGACAGGGACGTGTGAGCTCCACTCACGTGGGGCGGTCCCGGTTCTACCGGCGGGAGCGGAGGGGCAGGGCCGGGAATGCTGGGGGGGGGTGTCTGCATCCTGCTCCCCATCCCTTCTCCTGCTCCCCATCCCCATCTCCTCTCCTCCCAAACCAGACCAGGCCTTGCCTGATGCCCCCAAAGGAAAATTCCCGCTCCAAACCCGGCTTTGGGAGGAGCGGGGTCGTTCCCAGCCAG
Source organism: Oriolus oriolus (assembly GCA_013400235.1). Classification (NCBI taxonomy): domain Eukaryota; kingdom Metazoa; phylum Chordata; class Aves; order Passeriformes; family Corvidae; genus Oriolus; species Oriolus oriolus. Next base: position 8,332 of record VXBT01004031.1, read on the forward strand.
CCCCGTCCCTCTGGCTCTGCACACAGGGTTGGTTTGGCTTCCACAGGGAAGGGACCTCGCTGTGCCCGTGCTGGAGCTGCAGGACTGGGAGCCATCCCAACAGCAAATTCCTGCAGGATCTGCCCAAATGTGGGGCTTTCCCAATCCCAGAGGGAATTGTGCTTTGCCATGAGCCGAGTTCCATCCTGGAGAAGCACAGAGAGGGATCCTCGCCCCGTCCAGGAGAGCAAACCCAGCATTCCCACACGGAAGTCTCGGGGAGGAGGGGAACCATTCCAGGGTGCCCTGGGATTCCTGCAGTTCCCGGCCCTAAAGGAAGTGGTTTGGGGATCACCTGGAATAACTCCTGCCTGGCCCTTCCTCCTCCCTGCTGCCATTCCTGGCCCAGGTGTGAGGATTTCCCCTGTGGTCAACCCCTTTACCCTTTTCCCACTTCCTATCCTGAATTCCCGCTGTTCCCACCATCCCAAAGCCTCTCCAAAGCCTTCGCTGTCCCTGCTGAGCCACTGGCAGCTCCCCAGCCTGAGGGGATGAGTCCTGCACCACTTCCAGGCGATCCCGTTCCGATGGAGATGCCAGGACTGACCCTTCCCGTCTCCTCTCGGGAGCGTTTCCAGCTCCATCCATCCCCTCCCTGATCCCAGCCCACATCCCGGGCCCGCATTCCTCACTCCCGAGTCACCTGCTCCGGCAGGTGCCGGCTCCATCCCGGTTTCTCTCTGGAAAACACCCACAGGAAGGCGGTGCCTGCCCCTTCCCCGTGCCCTCCCATTCCCCATTCCCCAGGAGAGGCCTCGCTCCCGCCTGGCCGGGCTGCGGGAGCGGATGCAATTCCAGGGAGCTCAGCCCCGCCTGCCCGGGATCCTTATCTCCCCCGGGAGAGAGGAAGTGCGCGAGATCGGAATCTGGAGCTGGAAATCAGCTCGGGATCGGGATCGTCCCACCCGGTGTCACCTGCCGGGATCCTCCCTGAATCCTGCAGGATCTCTCCTGGCCTCGTCTGGAGCTGCCAGGAGTCCTCCTGGAATAATGGAATAAGAGAATCCCGGAATGGTTTGGGTTGGGAGGGACCTTAAATCCCCTCCAGTGCCACCCCTGCTCTGGGCAGGGACAGCTTCCACCATCCCAGGGTGCTCCAGCCCGGCCTTGGGCACTGCCAGGGATCCAGGGGCAGCCACAGCTTCTCCGGGAATTCCATCCCAGCCCCTCCCCACCCTCCCAGCCGGGAATTCCTCCCCAGCATCCCATCCATCCCTTCCCTATTCCAGCTTAAAGCCATTCCCTGGGTCCTGTCCCTCCATCCCTTGTCCCCAGTCCCTCTCCAGCTCTCCTGGAGCCCCTCCAGGCCCTGCAATGGGCTCTGAGCTCTCTCTGCATCCTTCCCCTTTTCCAGAGGAACATTCCCAGCCTCCTCTGTCCCTGTTTGTCACCTCCAGCGATGTCTGGGGACCCAACCCCCATCCCAGGACGGAAATGTCCCGTCCCGGGGCCCGGACCCGCGTTCCCGGTGCCAGGAGAACCCCCGGGACAGTCCGGGGTGACGGGGCCGCGCCGGCTCCGGGTGATTAATGCCGGGAGCTGCCAGGGAAGCGCTGGGAAGCTCCCGGAGCCTTTGAAGTGCGGCTTGGGCAGCGCCGAGACTCCGGAGCTGCTCTGGGGCCGGAGCGGAGCGGGGAGAGCGAAGGGAGGGAGGAAAAGTGGGAAGAGCCTCAGCCTGAGCGTTCCCGGCGTTGTCCAACTCGTCCCGAGGGACTGCGAGCGATGCCTCCGGTGGAGAGCTGGGATAATGAAACCAGGGATGCTGCAGAAATTTAATTTCGTTTAATTAAAAATTAAAAAAAAAAAAAAAGGCAAAGAAAAGGCAAAGAAAAAGGCGGCGAGAAGAAAGGGTCGGGAAAGGATCGTCCCGGGAAACTTCCCCCGGGATTCGGGATGTGCTCCAGGCAGGGCTGGAGGGGCTGGGCCCTGTTCCCTCAGCTCATCCCTGTTCTGGGAAGGGCAGGGGACCCCCAAAATGGTTCCTGGGCTCTCCACAGACCCCGGACTGAATCCACGGGATGGGAAAAACCCACGGGATGGGACAAAGGGATGTGGCTGGAAGCCTGCAGGGACTCGGGTCACCCCTCGTGGTGGCAGCGAGTCCCTGCCGTCCCTTTTCCCAGCCCAAAGCCGCTTTCCCAGGCTCCCGTCCCCGGATCCTCCGAGGGTTTGGGGTGGCTGGAGCCGAAGGGTTTCCTGTGGGCTCCTTTTGCTGTGGTTGGGTTTAATTTGGTTACAAATGTTTGTCCCGACAGGAGCGATCCCGGGAAAACACAGACGGACTTCGCCTTGTGCTGGAAAAAACCCATCCAGGGCTCCCGGAGCATCCCGGGATTTCTCCAGAGGGTGGAATCGGCTCTTCTCCTGCAAGGGAGGGGGCGGCCGGCGGCACAAACTCGGGAAAACAAATTCCCACCCCCTTCCCGGCACTCCGAGCCCGTGCCCAGCTCCGGTCCGGAGCCTCTGCGGCTCCACAAAGCCTCGACCTCCTCCCGACGTCAAAACTGCTCCCGGTTTTCTCGCGGGATGCAGGAAACGCGCCGGAGCACCGTGAGAAAGCCGCTCCCTGCGGTCGTGCCTGGCCCTGGCCGGAGCCGGCAGCGCCGGCAGCCGGGATGGGAGCGCTGGAAACCTCCGCAGCTTCCCATCCCAAAGGTCTGCCTGCTCCGGGGGAGCTCGGGGATGCTCCCGTGGGGCTTTGGATGGTGGCCCGTCCCTCCCGGCACAGCAGAGGGGCTGGAGCAGTGATCCCCATGGATTGGTGGAACAGGATCCCCATGGATTGTCCCTGGTCCCGGGTGGGATGCAGAGCCCGGGAGCAGCCAGGGCTGGTTTGGCTCAGCTGCTGCTGCCCCACAGCTCCCGATCCATCCCCCTCTCCATCCCCTCTCTCCATCCCCTCTCTCCATCCCCTCTCTCCATCCCCCTCTCCATTCCCTGCCCCACGGCCCAGGAGGGATCAGCCGGGAGAGCTCCCGGGATCTCTGGATTGAGTCCGGACCTGAGCGTTTCCCGCACGGATCAGGGGATCCCGCACGGCTCAGGGGATCCCGCATGGATCAGGGGATCCCGCACGGATCAGGGGATCCCGCATGGATCAGGGGATCCCGCATGGATCAGGGGATCCCGCACGGATCAGGGGATCCTGGCGCGCTCCAGCGGGGCCGGGAGGCACGAGGCCGCTCATCCCGTCGTTGCCAGGGGCTGGGATCTCTCCTCTCCTCAGAGCCCAGGGGTTCGGGCAAGGATTCATCCCTGGTTTGGGAAGGAAACCCAGCGAGAGCCGGGAGCCCCGGGATGGTCTGCGGGACACCGAGTGCCACCCGTCCCACACCTCCGGCCACCTCGGCCCACCCGGCACCACCGGGAGCTGCCGGAGCCGTGGGACCAGGAGGGACCGAAGCCCTCCCGGGAGGCTCCCGAGGCTCATTCCATGCAGGAATTCCAGCATCCCGCTCTTGTGTAACACCGGGGCCGCGTTTATTGATTTACCACGGCCCGGCGATTCCAAGCTCCAGCAGCTCCCTCTACGGGCTGGGAGCACCGCGAGGCGACTCAGGCTTTGGGATTCCTGCTCTCCCATGGATTGGAATTCCTGTCCCTCTCCCCATGGATTGGGATTGTTCCTCTCCCCATGGGTTGGGATTGTTCCTCTCCCATGGGTTGGGATTCCTGCTCTCCCCATGGTTTGGAATTCCTGCTCCTTCCATCATCCCACCCCCATCCTTTGGCGCCCCATTGTAGGACAAACCCCGGCCCCAAACCCCAGCCCCAAACCCGGTCGGGCCTCAGAGGTCGGCACCTGTGTGGACTCAACCCCAGAAACCTCGGGCGGTGACGCCGTCCCCGAAGCCGAGGGACATCCACGCTCCTGGAATTTCTCATCCACAACAACAACGCGTCACGGGAGCGGGAGCGGAGCGGGAGCAGCCCCGGCTCTGCCCAAGCGCCCCGGGCCAGGGCGGGGCGGCTCCGGGGCTCCGGCCCCGCTTCCTGTTTGCGCCGCCCGCAGCGGCCCCGCATCCCCCGGAACGGCCCCCAGCGCCTTCCCCGCGCCGCCGGGGCTTTGATCGGGAGCGGTTACCTGGATACGGGCGGCATCAAAGGGAACCCGGCCGGGATGGCATCCCGAGGATGCCGCGGTAATTGCGGGTTGTCCCGCGGCGGGGCCGGCCCGGCCCGGCTCTGCTCGGAGCTGTTGTGCTGGAGAGGAGCTGGGCACGCAAAACACGGGGGGAAGGGCTTCCCTCGGCTCCAGAAAACAGGGAATGGCTTGGGATGGAGGGATCCTGCAGCTCGTCCCCGGGCAGGGACGTTCTCCACCTCCACTGGGGAGACCCCATCACAAAAATGTCCCAAGCAGGTGTTCCCCAGAGCCGCTTTTCCTCTGGAATTCCAGCTGTTCCACAGCCAGGGGAGCAGGGAAAAGGGAAAGGCAGCAGTGCCCGGCTGCTGGAGCCGGGTCCGGGGGCTCTCCACAGTTTTCCATGGATCTGGAAAGCGATTTATGGATCCCCAGTATCCTGGGAGGGAACTGGGACTGCTCCGTGTCCCCAGGACGCTCCAGGTGCTTCCATCGGCTCCGATCCGTGGATCAGTTCCCCTGGGAGAACCTTCCTCCTCCTCCTCCTCCTCCTCCCCAGTACCCCTGGCCACTTTTCCAGAGAAGAAAGTGAAATCAGTCAGACTCCACCGTTTGGAACAGCTCATCCTGCCCCATCCCATTTCCCTCTTTCCCAGGCCAAACCTCCCCGGCTCTTCCCTAATTGCTGCATTTTCCATAATCACCTGCCCTCAGTGCCGGGAAGGCACCGGGCTCCGGGGAAAAGGCACCAGGGAATGATGCTGGGCTGGGAACAGGGAATCCCTCCAGCCCAGGACATCCCCGGCTGTCCCCTTGTCACCTCCTGGGAATCACCTCGGCCTTTTCTGGGAATGCGGGGAGAGCCGGGATGCCTCGGGAGCGAGGCAGCAGGAGCTGGATTTGGCTTTGTTGACGCTGGGATAAATCGTGGAATTGCTGGGATTGGGAGGGATTTGAAAGCCTCAGGTGTGAGGCAGCAGGGGCTGGAGTGGGCTCTGACTGACACCGGGATAAATCACGGAATTGCTGGGATTGGGAGGGATTTTAAAGCCCGGCTCATTCCACAGGGGACGCCTTCCATGGGCCCCACGAGGAGCAAACCTGGGTGGATGAATCCCACATGGATGAATCCTACGTGGATGAATCCCACACGGATAAACCCCACACAGATAAATCCCATGTGGATGAATCCCGCACGGATAAACCCCACACGGATGAACACCGCAGGGCCAGGAGCAGCTGGTTCTGCAGGGAACGGCTCCGGAGCCAGGGAATGGGATGTTCCCGCTCTGGCAGGGCCCTCGGCAGGGAGCAGCCGCTGGAAGTGGCCCCGCGGAGCCGCTGGGATCAGCGATCCCGGGATGTCACACCCGGCCCGGGGATGTCACACCCTCCGTAACTCATCGGGAGGGCGGGGGCAGGAACAGCGAGTTGAGCAATCCCAGCTGGTTCCTTTTGGGAAGAGTTTCAGCATTTGGAAATTTCTGACTCTTTCGGAAAGAAAACAACAACAACAACCCAAAAAAAAAGAAAATGATGTTGGCGTTTCCCAAAAATCCCAAGCTGGATAAACAGCAAAGGACAGATCCCTGTCCCAGCGCCGAGCACGGCCCCGGAGCTGGCACACGATTTTCTTGGCTTTATTTCAGCAAAGTCTGGCCCAAACTCGGGGCCTGGTTTCTGCTATTCCATAAATTCTCCTTTCTGGAACGATTTCCTGCCAGAAGTCAGACGGGTTTGAAAAATATTTTCTTTTCAGCCTCTCGGCCGTCCCTTCTTTTATTTTCTGTTTTATTTTTTTGCATCGGGAGGTTCTCAAAGGCAGCTCCAGAGCTGCCCGAATCCCGGTGCTTTTCCGCATGTTTTGGGCAGTTCCTGAGATATTCCCACCTGGAGATAAATGGTCCAGCTGAGGTCAGGAGAAACCCTGAGCATTCCAGGCTGGAGCAGGCGGGAATTGCCTCCAGCAGCCGGGGAGAGACTCCTGGGTGCGTTATCCAACCCTGGGATAACCGGATCCAGTGTGGGATGGGGATAAAACCCCGGGATCAACGTTTCCAGCAGAAACGGAGGAGAATTCCCTCAACCTGGCTCCGAGGGATCTCCCCTGGAGTACAAAGGGGATTTTCCGTCCCCCTTGACGAAGGAACGGGTGGAGGAGGCCTCGGAGGGAGCAGCAGGGACGAGGAAGAGGTGGGCAGGATGAAAGGGAATTGTCCTGCTCCACGTGAGGAGAGGCCCAGCCCAAGCACCCGGGGCTGGGAAGCGGCACAAAGGTGCAGGATGAGGTTTGGGTAAATGGGACATTCGTGGATTTAGGCGGGAACGGAGCAGGTTCCTTATCAGGCCCTAATGTATGTGGGAACTGCCGGGGCTCCTCCGGCCTCGGATGTTCCAGCGGGGAGTGTCTGTCCCTGGCGGCTCCCGGGGCTCTGTCTGCGCTCCAGGCCCGGGATGGGGCTCCCCAAATTCACCCCGGCGCCTCCCCGGGCCGGCCCGGCCGCCCCAGAAGGGCCGAGCTCCGCAGGGAGGGCGGGAGGCACGGAGGGGTGCGGGGAAAGAGAGGCCCTGCCAGCGAGGGGGAACGGCACAAACCCCCCGTGTCCGGCCGGGAAACATCCCCGGGACAGCCCCTGGGCTGGGATCGGCCTCGCCGGCAGCTCCAGGCCGGGATGGAGCCCAGGGACGCGGAGCAGGAGCAGCTTTTTGAGGAAAACAGGGGCAGGCTGGGGGCTGCGGGGCCCGGAGGGCGCGGGGCCATGTGGGGCGAGCTCGGCTCCGCTCCCGGCCTGCCCGGGACCACCCCGACCCCGCAGCGGGAGCAGGAACGGACCCCAAATCCCTGCGGGGGCTGGCAGGACCCCCCCGGGCAGTGCCGGGGGGTGTGGGGCCCTCCCTCGTCCCCCAGCAGGGCCACGTTGCACAGGGCCGGGTGGCACTGCCGTGGTGGCACTGCAAAGGTGTCATTGCAAAGGTGTCATTGCAAAGGTGACACTGCCACGGTGTCACTGCCATGGTGGCACTGCAAAGGTGGCACTGCCATGGTGGCACTGGCGTGGTGTCATTGCAAAGGTGTCACTGCAAAGGTGGCACTGCAAAGGTGGCACTGCCATGGTGGCACTGGCGTGGTGTCATTGCAAAGGTGGCACTGCAAAGGTGTCATTGCAAAGGTGGCACAGCCACGGGTGTCACTCCCGCAGGTGTCACTGCCCAGGTGTCACTGCCACCGCCGCCCCATCCTGTGCACAACGAGTTCCTGATGCAATTCCCGATGGATCCGGGCAGCATTCCTGGGCTCGGAGTCACGGGGAGGCCGCTGGGAGAGGGCCCGGCGTGGGTGAGGCGTGTGGGGAGCAGGTCCTGCGGTTTGATCCACAACATCCTCCCCCTCCTCCTCCTCCTCCTCGGAGAAAGGGAGCTGAGGATCGGGAAAAGGGTGCTGGGTCCAAAATCCTTGGAAAAAGCCAGAGGGAGAGCACAGGGACACGGATTTGGCTTTGTCCGAGTCCCCTTCGAGTCGAGCAGAGGAGATTGGGAATCGGGAATCGGGAAATCCCGTTGGGTCCGTCAAACAGAACCCCAAAGGATTCGGGAAGAGCAGAGAGGCTCCCTGGGGTCGGGTTCCAGGGCACCTGGGCCTGGGTTCGATCCCGGGTTCATCCCACAGAAACCACGGCAGTCGCACCCCCGGGAGAGCCGAGGGAGCCTCTGCCCAAGGACCGAACCCCATCAGTGTTGGGTTAATTACGGACAAATTAATCTCGTTAATCAGTTGTTAATCACAGCGCCCTGCACGGGGATCCCAAACCACCTGCAGCACCCAAAATCCCTGCCTGGGGGGGGCTGGGGATTATCCCGTGGATTTTCCATCCCGGTTTCATCCCCGTGGCCACGGGGAGTCTCCCCCAGACCATTCTGGAGCCTTTGGCTCCCACTGGAGCGGCTGCAGCCCCTCGGGTGCCGCTGGAAAAACTCCCTGGGAGGTGCCGGGGCCCGAAGTGCTCAGGAGAACCCGGTCCCACCTGGAAAAACCAGCTCCCATCTCCTGAAAATCTGGTCCCCACAAAGCCACCACGGGGCAGCTGCCGCCTGTCCCGACCCCGCGTCTCCCGGCCGGGATTCCGCCTTCAAAGTCCACCCCGAGAAGAAGGAAAGGCGATTCCCGGGCGGCAGATAAGGGCTGTGGGAATGCCACGGGGAGCCACGGGCGCAGGGAGACTCCGCAGGGACACGGGAGCTGCAATTCCAGCCCGGTGAGTCCCTGCCGGCTCATCCCGAGGTTTCTCCCGGGCCCTCTCCCCTTCCACGTCAGCTCCTGGATCCCTGCCCGGCCCGGAGCCACCCGGCAGCCGCAGGGACCGGGAAAGGCTCCTCCCGGCCCACCTGACTGCGGAGCCAGGCACATCCCGCTGGAAAAGGCCCTGCTGGGATGGCTGGGGCGGCCGGAGGGACACGGACAGGGCTGGAAGGGAGAGCAGGGAATTGTCCGGACTCGGGGAGAGCCGGGAAAATAAACCGGAGAGAAATAAAACCCTGGGATGGTTCGGGTGGGAAGGGACCTGTGAAGGCATCTGGGACATCTGGGACATCTCCAGGCCTGGAATGATTCCACAGAGGGATCAAAAGGGGCAGAGCATCCCTGGGATGGACGGGAAAGGTTGGGATCCTCCACATCCCGTCTCTGGAAACCGCAGAGTGTTCCGTGTCTGCGCAGGATTCCCTGATTTCATTGTTCCTTTTCCTGCTTTCCGGAGGTTTTTCCAGTTCAAATCCTTCCCATTCCGGGTTCTGGCTGCCAGGCCAAGGCAGAATTTTGGGAAGGAGGAGAAATCCCCATCAATCCCATGGAAAAGGGAGCAGTGTCCGGTTTGCAGCTCCGGTTCTGGAAGGGAGAAATTCCTGCAGTTTATTACGGAATTCACAGCCGGGGCTGGGAGCAGAACATCCCGGGACTGCGGGAGAAGCAGGGCCGGGAATGGGATCTTAATTAGGGTTAATTAAAGGTTGCCTTGTCCAGGGCGAGGGAGACCCTGTGTGGAGAGCGGGAGCAGCACAGGCCCTGCGGATCCGGGTGGGAACGGGAGAGCCGGGAATCACCTGGAACGTCCGGCAGCTTCCAAACCTCTGGGAAAAAATTTGGAAAAAGGAAAAAAAAAAGGTTGCTTTTTGTTTGGGGATGAAATTTCTGCTTAAACCCGACCTGATCCCAGCTTTGGATCAGTCCCACACGACATCACAATTCCCACAGGGAGAGGACGCCCAGCAAGGACAGCAAACCCTGCCCGGATCCCGGGAGACACAAAATCCCGGGAATTAAGCCCAACACTGGAGCCGTTTGTGCTCCCACCCCTGGAGCCCTTTGCTCCCTCTGTCCCCTGGGATCTGCACAGGGGTGGAAGGGAATTCCTGGGAAGCTTTTGGAGGAAGATCCGGCATTTTTAACCCTTCTGTGCCCCCGGCCCGGCGAGGAGCGGGGGGATCCTGGCCATGGCTCAGCCCTGTGGCAGCTCCTGCCCGGTGACATTTGGGGCACTCGGAGCCTCCCCGGTGACACAGATCCCATTCCTGACCTAATTCCCCGTCGGGAACAGAGCCTCGGGAAGGTTTAACCTGGATAACTCCAGCGGCAGCCACGGAAATCCCGGGGGAAAGGGGGTCAGGGCTCCAGCAGGGCCTGGGATGGGCCCCTCAGGGCCTTCAGCCCCGGCGTGGAACGGGATTGAGATTCCCAGTAAATTCCCTGCGAATTCCCAGTAAATGCCCTGCAAATTCCCAGCCAACAAAACCCTCCTGAGACACCGAGAGTGGGGTCAGGAGCGGGATCAGGAGGAAAACGCAGCAATTCCCCGAACCGATCCCAACTCTTTTCCGGGTTTGGGGTGGCTGAGGTGGAGTTCTTTGCAGGAGCCACGTCCGGGAATCGCCATGGGAACAAGCCCGGCATTCCCGACCCCCTGGGCTCCGTCTCATCCCGGCCCCTCTCCCTTCCCGAGCGCTGATATTGAATAAACTCCTTCTGGAATGATCCAACGCCGTAATTATCGGCAGGTAATGACCCGGAACGTTGTACAAGGAGCCCTAATCCCAGATCCAAAATCGCTTCCAAACGGTGCCAGGTCACGGCAGCGCCCCGGGAAAACCAAATCCTTTCCTGCTCTGCAGAGCTCAGGTCACATCCCGGGTTTTAAGGACCTGCAGATCCAGGTTTCTCTGGAAAATACTGGGAAAAATCAGGATATTCCACCCCAGGGAGGAGGAACCGTATCCCTGCTTCACAAACCACCTCCAGACCGAGGGGTCTCTGGGAAACAATGGGAAAACTTCAGCACATTCCCCTCCAAGGAGGATAAATTTGTGTTCCTGCCTCCCAAATGGGACATCAGAGGAGGGACAGGGGCCTTGAGCTCAGCTCCCGGGGGACCTGGGGGCAGCTCTGAGCCCCCTGCAGCGAACCCAGCCGCGTTTGGGGATTCCAAAGCCCGAAATCCAGGGAATCTCGCGCTCCTCGGCAGCGGCCCAGTCCTGTGTCAGCAGGACGAGTCCCGGCGTGAGGCGGCAGCGCCGCGTCCCCGTGACAGCAGCGCGGCCCGCGGAGCCGGTCCCGCCGAGGGGCCCCGGCCTTGCGACAGCGACAGCGCCGCCGGGGCACCCCGGGGCACGGCCCGACACCGCGGGGACCCCCGGGGCACGTCCCGGCACCGCGGGGGGCAGGAGGGGACAGCTCTGCCCCATCCCCGGCCCCGGCACCGCCGGGATCCCCCCCGCCCAGAGCCCGGGGTTCGGTCCCGGGGACAGCGGGGGCTGCCAGGCCGGGGTGGCTCTGCTGTCACCCGGAGCCCGGTGACAGAAGGGACATTCCCTGCCAAAGCCACCCCGGGGCCGGGCTGTACCCCCGGGGCTCCGCTCGAGCGCTGGGGGTGGCTTTGGGCTTCTTCTTTCACTGTGGTGGAGACTCCCGCCCCTTCTCCTGGGAATTCGGGTCCTTAACACCCCCCTCAAAACCCGGGCCCGCCCCCGCTGCAAATCCCTTTGTTGTGCCCCCGGGCGCTCCCCTCTGCTCCATCCCGGCACCATCGGGACGTTCCCGGGGGTCACCTGGGTCACCTCGGCGGGCGGAGGGGGCGGCCCCGGCCAGGTGAAGTTTCGGGGCCTCCTTTGATGCGGAGCTGGCCGGAATTCCAGCCCCGCTCTCCCGGGACCTTCCCCCCTCGTGGCACTCCGGGGTTTCTCTCTTTAATTATTTTTTACCTTTTCTTTTGTAAATTATCAAATCGTTGGAGGCCCTGCTGGGAACAGGAGCGGGAAATTGCTGTCACCCTCCTGGGCCACGCCAAGGCAGGGCAGAGGTGTCACCCCCGGTGTCCTTCTGGAGCAAAATTCCAAGTTTTCCCTTGTTTTATAACTTTCAAACCCTCCCAGGCGGGTTTAAAAATCCCAGGGTGGGATTTTGGGAGGGCCTGTGCAGGGCCAGGACGATCCTGGAGGGCCTCTCCCAGCTCGGGATGCTTTGGGATGCTCAGCAGACGCGGATTCCGAGGGAACGCGTGAATCCCAAAGCGGGAATCGCTCGCTGAGCCCCGGCCGGATCCTCCCGCGGATCCCAAGGGACATCACCTGGGACTGGCAAACCCTCAAGCCCGGGGCTGGGAGCTGGGAACGGCTGCTCCGGCAGGAAAAGTCGGGAATCCCAGCCAGAGTGGGAAAAGGTGGGAAGGACGTGGCCCAGGCTCCGCGGGAAGGGGCAGGAGCTGGATGGAGCAGCCCGAAGTCCCCAAAAGGGAGCTGGGATCTGTCCCTGCAGAGGGACCCCAGGCTCCCTCCGGCATCCCGAGCCCTCTGAGGCGCCCTTTTCCAGCCGGGAATGCTGGAAGGAGCCTCCCGGAGGAGCCCTCCCCATCCAGCCCCCCCCCCGGGTGGCAGCGAGCCCGAGGTGTGAAAATCCCGATGCAGGTATTTCCCCTCCTCTTGCCCAATCCCTTGGCTCAGGGCAGCTTTCCACCTGCTCCTCCACGGGAGCCCTCCCGGTGGGAAGCGGCCCGGGAGCGCCGGGAATGCTCAGCACCCCTTTCCCAGGGAGGATCAGGCCAGAATTCGGCGGACTGGGGAGGAATTCCCTCGTGTCCCCATGCCGAGAACGATGGGGATTTTCAGGGAGAAGCCAAAGGTCCTTTAAAAAGCCCCAAATCCCGAGCCTGGCGAGGGAGAGGAGCCTCAGTCTGCCCGTGTGGGAGAGCCTCATCCCAGGGACCTGGCGCCCGGGAATCGATCCCAGCCGTGGCTCCGAATTTTGGTGCGGGCTGGAAAAAGCTGTGGGTTCGTTCCGATCCCGCGGGTTCGGGGGAGCCGGGCCGGGCTGGGCCGGGCCGGGGGAGGCAGAGCCGCCCCCGCCTTTAATTCCCGCAGCGGCGGCGCGGGGCCGGAGCGGCCCGGGGAGCGCTGAGTGTGTAGCCCTGGGACAGGCGCGATGCCTTTGATTCCTTGGCGGGTTCGGGGTGGGAGGATTTCATCAGAGCGCACGGGAGGCTCCAGTCCTGCCCTGGAACAGCCCCCGGACATTCTGGCCGCGGCAGCAGCCAAGGGAGGCACCGCCTGCTCCAGGAGTTTCAAGGAAGCCTCCCCGCGCCGGGAGCTTTGCCCAGCTTGCAGAATCCTTGGCTCCAGCCGCATCCTCCATCCAGGCAGAGGCTGAGAGGTTCCTGCAGGTAAATTCTGCCTCCCTGCCCCCTCCCTGCCGGCCCGGGCTGCAGCAGGAACCTGCACGTCCCGGGAAGTGCGGCCGCCACCCAGATTTCCAGGATGGAGCCTCAGCTCCACCATGAGGAGTGTTCCCAGCCTGAGCCCCTCTGGCTCCAGGGGGACGCAAACTCCTGGGGGAGCCTCGAATGCAGGCCCTGGGATGGATAAACACAAAAAGGGGGGATTTCAGGTTGGGTCAGGGAGCTGGGGATGCACCGAGCACAGCCCAGCACCGGGGAGGGATCCTTGGGGTCTTTTCCCTTTCCACAGGATCAGAACATCCCAGCTGGAAGGGACCCGCGGGGATCACGGGATCCAGCTCCCAGCCATGAACCGGAACAGATCCGGGGAGGGAAACACCCCTGGCACGGTGTCCCACGAGGAGGGAGCTTCACGTGTCGGGATCCAGGCAGATCCTCCCTGGCCCGTGCCCTCGGCATGACTCAGGCTTCCCCCAATCCCTGCCGTACCCCTGCCCCTCTGGAATCGTCAGCATCCTCAGGGACACGAGCAGAGCTGGAGGCTGCGCTCAGAGCGTCCTAGAACGCCCGGAATTCCCCTTTCCACGGAAAAATGTTCCATGCTGGGTGCTGTGAGGTGGATCAGGAGATAGGAAGCGGTGGCTGCTGCTCCTGCGGGGATTCTGTTCCCGTTGGGATGCTGGGGGTGTCCCCCCGTGTCCCCCGGAGCGGGGGGAGGTCTGAGCGAGTCCAGCTGTCCATCTCCAGGGAAATCCAAGGAAATCGAGCCAGAAGTGGAGCTGGAACAAAACTCCCTCCTCAAGCACCTGGAAAAGCTGGAAAAGTCCGAGTCTCGCTCCGGAATCAAAGGCTTGGCCCCAAACCCGTCAGCGCTCGTGGAAAGACTCCCTGGGCTGGCCTGGATTTTCCATGAGCGCTGCAGAGCTCGGGCTGCCTCATTCCCAGCTGTCCCAGAGCCCAGGAAGGCTCCACGGCTCCCCGTGCCGGCGTGACCCCGCTCAGGGCGAGAGCGGGATGTGACCCGGGTGTCACCCGGGACTGACCCTGCCGGCCCCTGGGCTGGCTCCAGCCGCAGGGGTCGGGAATTTCTGCACCTGGAGAAGATCCCGGGCGGATCCAGGGGCTGCTGAGGGATGGGACAGGTTCTGGGCACTTTTCCCGGGAGAGGAGCTGGGGCAGCTCCCGAAGTGCCCCCGGCTCTGGCACATCCCCGGTCCCCTGAGCCTTTCCCGAGCTCCTCGTCCCGCTGGGAATCCAGCCAGGCACTGATCGTCACTGATCCAGAGGGGGATGAAGGGATTTGCTCCCGCCCAGATCCCACAGCTCCCCCGGCGAATCAAAGGCCGAAAATAAAAATAAAAGAAGTTTCAAAGAGCTGAAAATAAAAATAAATCAAACGCAGGGATTTCGATGGAGGCTCCCCGAGGGGAGGGAGGGAAGGNAGAGGGGCAGCAGCTCCAACGGGATCCAGTTTGGGAATGTCCTGGGACCTCCCACTGCCCGCGGCTGCCGCTTCCCCCGCCGGGATTTACGGGGATCCCTCGGAAACCCCCGCTCTGCTTCCAGCGCCTTTTCCCTCTCAGCCGGGGCATCCCTTAATTATCCCGCAGGTAAATTTGCAATTAATTAATGAGCCCGTGTCGGAGAGGGCCGGGGACACGCGAGCGCGGCTGAGCGCCGCTCCCCCGCGGTTCTGCCGCTGTCATTAAACGCTCACCCGGCGTCGCCGGCAGCGCTCGGGGTTGGGGAGAGATTAAGGAGGATTTCCTGCCTGGAAGGGTTTTGTCTTCCCGGGGAGGCAGAGGGAGAACTCCGGCACTGACAAAAGGGGTGGGAGGGATTGAGACAATGAGTGAATAAATAAATAAATGAAGATAATCGGGAGCTTTTTGTAGGAAACAGCTCTGAGGACAAGTCCCACAGCACTAATCAGACATTAATCAAACCTTCCTTAATTAATTCCTCTAATGGCCGTCCAAGCCTCATCTTCCCTCTGGAGATGGGGAACCCGACAGTGCCCTGCCCGAGGGAGCCGGGGCAGGCTGGATCCCGAGGATTTGTAGCCTGTCCCCTGTCCCTGTCCCTGTCCCTGTCCCTGTCCCTGTCCCTGTCCTGTCCCTGTCCCTGTCCCCTGTCCCT
>VXBT01004031.1:34079-46697 GCA_013400235.1 Oriolus oriolus
TGGGACAGTTTGGGAAAGATCCTCGATGCCCTGAGCCCCAAAATCCCTGGAGCGGCTGCGGGGGATTCCTGGGGATGTCAGGGAAAGGAGAGAGCCCTTCGAGAGCCCTGGGCGGCCAAACCCCCCCGGCCTGGCCTGGGATGTGCTTTTTTGGTGGAAAAAACTCATCCTGAGGCCGTTTGTCTGCAAATTCCCATTCCTTCCTTCTCCCACGAATCCAGGATGGAGCCCAGGAGCCCCAGCAGCAATTCCCCTGATTGGTTTGGGATGAGGATCCTGAGCTGTCCCAGCAAGGAACGCCCGGAGCCAGCAGGTTTGGAACTGGTCTGGCTGGGAGCATCCCCAGTGCCACCATCCATGGATCCATCCATCCATCCATCCATCCATCCATCCATGGATCCATCCATCCATCCATCCATCCATCCCTCCATCCATCCATCCATCCCTCCACAGCTCCATCCCTCCCCCTCTGCAGTGACTCACAGGGAGCAGCAGCTCCCGGTGAATCACCAGGAAAACTTCCTGATCCAGCCGGATCCACAGGGAGAACTCCCCTGGAGAATCCCCGTGTCCAACCCAGGCCCTGCTCTGCCCGAGCCACGGCGGGGGGTCTGTGCAGAGGAGCCTTTCCCGGATGATCACGGAACCATGGAATGGTCACTGGGATCTGGGATCACCCGTCCCAGCTTCTTTTGGGAACCTCCTCACTAGCAGAGCAGGAGACCCAAAAAAGTAGGGGAAAAGGGTCCTTGATTTAGGAAAAACCCCAACCACGGGTGTGTTCTCCACACCATTCCCAGCCCGGCACCGGGAGCAGCTGGAATTCCCTGTCGCAGCCGGAAGCAGGAGCCGGAGGGGCTCCCTCAGGGAAGGGGGATGAGCCGGACACAGCCCACGGAACGCCCCAGGCCGAAGGGAAGCGCAGGGATCATCCCAGAGCCGGGCAGGGGCGGCACTGGGGGGGTTTGGGGTCCTTCCAGCCCAATCCAGGCTGGGATTCCACGATTCCCTGATGATTCCCTGATGATTCCCTGATCCTCCACCAACACCCTGCAGAGCTGGGAATGGTTCCAACACCCCAGCGATTGTCCCTCTCCCCACGCCCTTCCCACATCCCAAATACCCCTCGGTTTTTGCCCAGAAATCAGGGATCAATTCCCAGCAAAAGCCACCCCGAGCTCCCAGGAGCTTCCTGCGGGCCTGGCAGCGCTTTGCCCTGGGAAGCAGCACCCTCTGCTGCCCTTCCCGGCAATCCCGGGCCTGCTGGAAAACCTCGGGAAGGTTTTCCCTCGCTGGCGTTCCCCGGGGCTTCCCGGGGAGCTTGGCTAGCGAGGAACTCGCTGGAATTGCCAGAAATCCCCGTGTTGCTGGGATCCTGCTCCTTCCCAGCTGCCCCGAGGCCAGGCTGGCTCTCCAGAGGCGGGAGAAGCTTCCTGCTCCCCGTGCCCCGCTCAGGTCAGGGAAAGGAGGCCCCAGTGCCGTAACTGGGAGAACTGGGAAGCACAGGCGGCGCTGAGGGGCTGGAATGGGTTTTCCAGAGAAAACGTGGATGCTGCACTCCTGGAAATGTCCAGGGATGGGGCTTGGAGCAACCTGGGATAGCGGAAGGCGTCCTGCCCCCGGCAGGGGGTGGGAATGGCTGGGATTCCAGGTCCCTCCATCCCCGGCCGTTCCCTGCGCCGCGATTCCAGGGCAGCCCCGCACTCGGGAATATTCCAGCTGCTGGGAAGGCATCGGGCGCAGCTCGGCAGCTCCCGGGGGCCGAGCTCTCCTGCAGGAAAGCCGCAGGAGCCGCTGGGATCCGCGGTTTCCTGGGGATGTTTTCTTTTCCCTCTCCTGGCTCCCGTTTCCCTGCACCTCTGGCGGTTTCGGGGCCGCGTGGGCCGGGCCCGGGGAGGGCAGGAAAGGCCGAGGTAATTACAGGGAACGATCCCAAAAATAGAGCTGCTCTTCCCTGGCCCCAGAGCCACGCGGAGAGGCTGTTCCAGGCCTTTCCACGGGTTTCGGACAGCAGGGGGGCACAGGGATCGTCCCCCACGGACTGAGGGGAGCTCCGAGCCACCGGGATCGCGATGGAACGGCTGAGGCACCGCACGGATCCCGCTCCCGTCCCTTCCTGCTCCCCGTTCCCTCCCCGCAGATCCTCGGCCCAGCCACATCCTGCCCCAAACCGTTCCAGCAGAAAGGAGAAGCCAGCAGGAATTCCAGTGCTCGGCTGGGAGAGGGGTCAGGAGCCACGGAGCAGCTCCTGGGAATTCAGGGAGACCTCGGGGAGTTTTTGTTCAGCAGCTTCCCCTCAGCGTGGGGAGAACTCTTGTCTTAGAACGCCCTCAGGTTGTGCCGGGTTTAGGACGGATATCAGGAACAAATTCCTTCATGGAAAAGGGGAAACTCTTGTCCCAATAACAGCTTCAAGTTTAGGATGGATAGCCTGAACAGCCAGGAGAGGTTTAGGTCGGATATCAGGGAAAAATTCCTTCATGGGCAGGGTTTAAAGCACTGGAACCATCCAGAGCAGGGTATTCTGGAAAGACTGAACCCCAAGGCTGCTCCAGTCCCAATCCCACAACATCCCCAGGCCCAGGGATGGGTTCCAGAGGAGCCCGTGGGACCCGGGGGAGCAGCTGCTCCGCCCCGGAGCCGCGGGGGGAAGCAGGAGGCGGCTGGAGCAGGGAACATGCTTTTATTGAGGAGTGGGGCCGCGAGCAGCACATCCCACGCGGCACGGGAGCGGGGCAGGGCCGCGCCGCCCTCCCTCCCTCCCTGCTCCAGAGCCCGGAGACCTCCCGGGAATCCGCAGCTGGGGACGAGCCGGGAGCAGGGAGAGCAGGGGTCAGTAATGCCCACGAGGTCCACAGCGAGGACTGAGGGGCTGGGGGCGGTTTGGTTTTCCAGGAGGAAGGCAGGGAACCAGAGGAGCAGGAGGGAACTTCTCCAGTCAGGATGGGGCAGTGGTTAACGGGGGAACGGCTCCCACCTTCCCAGGAGGGCTTCATCTCACACCCTGTTCCACCAGGAATCGCTGGGATCAGGGAAATCAGCGCTGGGAGCAGGGAATCAGCGCTGGGAGCAGGGAATCAGTGGTGGGATCACCAAAATCAGCACTGGAATAAAGGAAATCAGCACTGGGATCACCGAAAGCAGTGCTAGGATCACTGAAAGCAGCACTGGGATCAGGGAATTCAGCCCTGGGATCAGGGAATTCAGCCCTGGGACGCTGCCAGCCCCTTCCCCTGTGCCAGTGACACTGGAGCCACCAGGCACGAGGACAGCGCTTTACTGGGAAGCCATTCCGGGATATTTCTGCTGATGGGAGAGAGCAATCGAAGCTTTCTTTGCTCTGCCAAGGAATCCATCCCTGCCCGGAGCACAGCAGCCCAGCAGCGCCTGGAATTGGTGCTGGGAGCTCCCGCAGCTCTTTGGAAAAGGCCAAAGGTTGGATTCCTTCAGCCTGCAGGGAAAAAACTCCAAAACCAAAAAAAAGGGACCTGCAATTCCAGGAAAGCTGCTCTGGGAAAACCATCTCTGGGGGGAAACACTCAGCAGGTTGTTTATGTACAGGAACTCAGGAATTCCACGAGATACACACCAGGAAAAATGGGAATTCTAACCCAGAGGTGCTTCCAGCAGGGCTGTGGCGGCTCCAGGAGGGGGGACAGCAGCACCCTGCCCCAGGGACTCCCTCAGGGGCACGGGCTGCAGACCCGGCTGGACAAGAGGAACTAAGTGGAGATCTGCTGGATCCTATGGAAAACTGCTGCAAGAGGGGGATGTCACCCCACCCAGCCTATTTCAGACTCGGGGTGGGACGGGAGCAGCTCCAGACGCTGCCGCCACTGGAAAAGCCAGGCCTGCCCCAGAGAAGCACTTCCACACCTTGTCCGAGAGCCAGGAGTGGCCCCAGGACTCAGGGAAGCTGCAGGAGGGACAGGGGGTGGTGGGACAGGGACAGCAGGGACAGGGACAGCAGGGACAGGGACAGGCCCAGCAATCAGAGCTCCTCGGGCCGGAGCTTCCTGCGGCTCCGAGACACTTCCAGTCCTGGCGGCCTCACTGAGGCCGAAACATCCGAGTTCCTCAGAACTGTGGGGACACAGGGCCGGGCCAGGCCAGCCCGGGGGTGACCTGCCCTGGGGACACTGCAGCAGCCAACCACCACGGCACGACACAGATCCATCCCTACGGTGCTTCTACGCTGGGGACGCTGGCGGGGACGCTTAGGTGCCCTTGGGAGGGGTCCACTTGAGGCAGCTGGGATCCATGGTCTTGTTGCTGTTGGACCTCTTGGCCTCCTTGGCAATCCACTCATCGATCAGATCCTGGGGACAGCAGGGGAGGGGCAGAATCATCCGTGGGACAGCAGCACAGAGGGGAGGGTGGCTCACCCATTAATCCCTCAAAATAACAGCAAAGTAACACCAAAGTAACACCAAAATAGCACCCAAAGTAACACCAAAATAGCACCCAAAGTAACACCAAAGTTACACCAAAATAGCACCCAAAGTAACACCAAAATAGCACCCAAAGTAACACCAAAGCTACACCAAAATAGCACCCAAAATAACACCAAAGTTACACCAAAATAGCACCCAAAATAACACCAAAGTTACACCAAAACAGCACCAAATTAACTTCTCCTCCACAGCTTCCTAGCAGCCCTCCAATCCAGCTCCAAAGGGATCCCAGGGAAGGGAAAACGTTTGCCACATCAGGGGATTGATTTATCAGGGAGTCCCGCAGGGATTCATGCAGGGATTCCATCAGTCCCGCTCACTCTGTGCCAGGGAGGTTTAGGGTGGATTTTAGGGAAAAGTTCCTCATGCAGAGGGTGCTGGGGCGCTGGAACGGGGAACGGGCACGGCCCCAAGGCTGCCAGAGCTCCGGGAGTGCTCGGACAGCGCTCCCAGGGAGGCGCAGGGGGGATTTTGGGGTGTCTGTGCAGCTCAGGAGAGCTCACCCCTGCCCTGCTGAAGCACGAGGTCGGATTCCCACACCCTGTTTTGCTGGGAGATGGGAATGAGCAGGGTGGAAAACCCGAGGAAGCCCTGATCCCAGCTAGGAAAACACGGAAATGGGAGGAGACAGCCCAGGAGTGGCCAGGCTCACCTGTCTTTTGAGGACCAGGTGTTTGCCCTTCCAGTACTTGAGCATCTGCAGGGCCTGCAGGGTGCTCACGATGTCCACGGGGTTCACTGCGGTCTCCTGGCTGATCTCTGCAAGGCAGAGCCCGGTCAGAGCCCACCCCAGAGCCCCCACAACAGCCCCGAACCCCTGGGGTCCCACCACGAGTTCTGCGCAGCTCCCTGAGAAACGCGGGACAGGAAATTCCCTGCGGGGGCTGAGCGGGCACAGCCAGGACTGCAGGGGCTGGGGGTGCTGGGTTGGGATCCGTGTGACAAATCCTCCGGGAGAAGATGCAACCCTGCTTTTCCAGGGCACCTCACACCCCTGTGAAATTCCATAACCTCCCAGGTGCCACCAACAGAGAAGTGCCATCCAAAGAAGGCCCAATATTCTCAGTATTGGTGTTGGAGCCATTCTCCTGCCGTTTTCCTAACGTTAACATTCCAACCCACAGGTGGACGAAGCTCTGGGCTGAATCTTTTTTAAACTGTGGTTTTTTTCAGGAAGCAGCCAATCCATCCTTCCAAAATGCTGCAAACTGGCCCATCTTTGCTGGTGGGGGGAGTGGGAAGGAGCCGTTCCCAGCCACAGGAACATCCCGTGAAATCCGGCGCTCCACCAGCACCGGGGCGGGTGGGTCAGGCCGGAGAGGCACAGGGATGTTCCCAAATCCCCCCCTGCTCCCAGACACACCTTTGATGGAGATCTCCTTGCCCTGGAAGTTGTGCAGGTACCGCAGCAGAACCTCCTTCCAGTAGCTCCTGTAGCTGATCAGGCCCAGGTCGGACAGGGGACGCTCCGGGGAGCCGACTTTCTCTTCTACTTTCGACAGCAAATAGCCTAAAAAATTTTTTTTAAAACTATTTAAATTACTCAGAAATGAGCCAGGATGGAAACTGCTCAAGCACCAGCAGCCTGGTGAGATTTCCTGGTGGAACTGGAGGAATTTTCCCCCGGAACTTCCCTCCCCACTTACTGAAGTCGATGAGCATTTTGCCATAGCCCTGCCTCATGTACTGGGGCATGGTCAGGATGCAGGACACGTTGTAGTTGAGGAAGGAATTCTTCTCCTGGAAACAAGAGCAGAGAGGAGGGGCAGAACTCAGAATTTTTATTCCTTTAACTGTTTTATTTAAAAAACAAATAACGGTGACTAATATTTATTTCAACGTATTTTTCTCCACGTTCCTCCCCAGTTTCTTTATCCGCAATGAAGACACCACTCTGCTTCCCGGCAACAACAGCTCCTTGGAGCTGGATTGGGTTTTGCTGGGAATGAGAAGAGATGGAGCAGCAAAGCCCCTGCAATCCCTCAGCAAACAGAGCAAGTCCTGCAGCTCAGCCTTGGAACTTCATCTGCTCCCAACAGCAGCAAATCCTGAGACTGCAGAGAGACCCCGTGCTGATGAGGGGGTCCTAAATCCCATTTTCCTGAGGTGGATGGTGAATGTTTCCCACCAACCTTGGAGAAATACCCGATCAGGTGGCAGCCAGTGTTGTCAGCCTCCGTCATGACGTAGAAGAGGAAGGGCTCAACATCATAGTAAAGGGTTTTGTGGTCCAGGAAAAGCTTTGCCAGCAGACACAGGTTCTGACAGTAGATCTGGGGATTAAAAAAGAGATGTGGGTGTTTATTCCAGCGAGGTATCCCCAGGCTGGGCAAAACCAGCTGGGAAAGGACAAAAAAATGCTGAATCATCTGAGCAATGATGGGGAAACAGAGCAGCTGGGTCAGGAAACAATTCCACTGGTGATGGCAACGGGTAAGCCTGGATTTCCGTGGGTGGGAATGTGGGAAGGGACGTGATCTTCTCCGGATGAGGAGAAGGGGAGCAGGGGTTGGGTCTCTGCATTTCATCTTTAAGGCCATCTCTGGCCACTGGCAGAGCTCCTCCCAGGTCCCAGCAGCGCAGAACTCACCCCTGGGCCGCGCTCACCTTGTTCTTCTTGCCGTCCACCTCGAACACGGAGATGGAGCCCTTGCGGTAGATCTCGTCCCCGGGCGGGTGCTTCCAGACACACTTTGCCTGCCACGGGGCACAAGCGGGGCTGTCACCGCTGCCCAGGGACAGGAACTGCCCCAGAGAGACAGGAGACTGCAGCCCCACCCCCCGCTGCAGCCCCGCCACGCCAGCGGCGCTCGCACACACTGACAAGTGTGGTGGGCTGAGCCCGGCCGGGCACCGGCTGCCAGAGCAGGATTCCCGGTGGGAATGAGCCCTTCCCCGCTGCCAGAGCGGAATTCCCAGTGGGAATGAGCCCTTCCCCGGTGCCAGAGCAGAATTCCTGGTGGGAATGAGCCCCTCCCCGGTGCCAGAGCGGAATTCCCAGCGGGAATGAGCCCTTCCTCGGTGCCAGAGCAGAATTCCCAGCGGGAATGAGCCCCTCCCCGGTGCCAGAGCAGAATTCCTGGCGGGAATGAGCCCCTCCCCGGTGCCAGAGCGGAATTCCCAGCGGGAATGAGCCCTTCCCCGCTGCCAGAGCAGAATTCCCGGCGGGAATGAGCCCCTCCCCGGTGCCAGAGCGGAATTCCCAGCGGGAATGAGCCCTCCCCTGGCCCTCACCATGTGCCTGCGCAGGATGGTCTGGCTCTTCATGTACTTGAGGCAGAACTCGCACATGTAGAGGCGGCCGAGGCGCGCGTACTCCTCGGGGTAGGGCGAGTGGTACCACGTGTCCAGCTCGTAGCGCCCGAACGCGATGGTCTTGATCATGTTGCTGCCCTCGGTGATCTGCCCCTGCAGCCTCAGCTTCTCCTGCACGGGCCAAAAATCCCACTGAAAGCAGCTGGGGGAGAACTGGGGTTTGTTTTCCCGGAGGAAATTTGCTTCGAGTCTTCTAAATTCGTCTCTTGTTAAACCCTCACAGCTCCTCGCCGCTCCCCGCTCCTTTCCTGACCCACAGGGACAGGGCACGAGTGCTGTGGGGAGCAGGGAGGGAGCTGGGGGTGCTTATCCTGCAGAAAAGGATCAGAGCAGACCTCATGGCTCTCCACAACTCCTGACAGGAGGGTGCAGCCGGGGGGGTCAGGCTCTGCCCCCAGGGAACAACAGGACAAGAGGACACGGCCCCAAGCTGTGCCAGGGGAGGCTGAGGATGGACATGAGGAGGAATTTCTTCCCAAAAAGAGGGATTGGGAATTGGAAGGGGCTGCTCAGGGAGGTGTCACCGTCCCTGGAGGTGTTTAAGGAAAGCCTGGATGTGGCACTTGGGGACAAGGTGGTGTCAGGTCACGGGTGGCACTCGATGACCTCACGGGAAAGCATCAGAGCACCTTTTGATCCCTCTCTGGAACGGGAAGTGGCTTTGGGAAGCTCCTCAGGAGCTTCAGCAACGCCAGGCCGTGAAAAGGTGGCTTTTGTTGCGAGCAGCCCTCGGCAGGGGAGCCGTCACTGTCCCCCTGGGCACAGCCCTGGATGGCCAGAGCTCAGCCCCAGCCGCCCCCAGCACTCCCCGCGGATCCCCGGCACTCATCCCCACCCCGGGGTGACCGTGGAGGCCTGGAGCTGCCCCCCAGCTCCCCGCTCTGCCTCACGGGCCCCACAGACCCCGGGAAGGGCCGCACTGCCCCAGAGGCTCTGCTGGGAGTGCCGCGGGGATGGATCTCACCAGGTCCTCGGACGCACGGGCCTGAGCCCTCCGGAACAGCTCCAGGTCGTACTCGCTGGTCAGGTTCTCCAGGAGAGGCTCCCTGGTGTTGCCATAGGTTTGCCTGTGCTCCTGGAACACCAAAGGACGGCAGTTTGGCTGCTGAGCTGCTGGATGCTGCAGCTTTTCTGGCTGGGAATGCTGCAGCACGACTGGGAAAGCCAAATTCCGTCCCAGGGGGAAAAGAAAGGATGGAATTCCTGCTTTTACCATGTACTTCTCCTTCTGCTCCTTGCTCAGCCCCGAGTTCCTCTTCTTCCTGAGCTCAGCCACCTTCTCTTTGTACCGCAGCTGCCTCTCTGTGGGGGCCTGAAAGAAACCCAGGGTGGGACCCTTGAGAGGCTCCAGCCCCTCCAAACATTCCCCTTCAGTTCCCACCCCAAGGAATTCTGTCCTGGCTCCCCCTTCAGTTCCCACCCCAAGGAATTCCGTCCTGGCTCCCATTCCAGGTCTGAACCAAGCCCTCTGCTAATCACAGGGCCCTGCAGGTGCAGCCCAGGAATGCAGAGCAGGGAATTTCCTGCCCACCGCGGCCGGGTGCCACGGCACAGGGAGCGCTCCGCGGGGAATGCCCCGCGTGGGGCAGAGCTCCCGGCTGACTCAGGGGCTGGGAAATGTCGCTGCCCTGGTTTGGCCAGAGGCAGAGGGCAGCCTGCAGCTCTGCAGGGATCCCCGTGTGCTGCACAGCCCCGCACGGGGAAAGGATCGTGCTGAGAGCACAGGCCAAGCCCAGCTCTGCCCTCCCCGCCTGCTCCGACCTCACTGAAGGGAGATAGGGAGTTCCCTGCTGGAGCTGGGGCTGGGCAGGGCCAGGAGTGCCCCAACAGCTTCTGTGGGATGCGCCAAAGGGGGCCCAGGCTCAGTCCCTGAGCTGGGAGCCAGGAGCTGAGGCTGTCCCCTTTACCTGGTGCCTGGTGGCGTGCCTGTTGTTGTCATCCTGCCTGTGGGCCAACATCCGCTCCTCGATCTGCTTGTCCCGGCTCTGGGCTCGCACCTGGAGGCCAAAATTCCCCTGTCAGGGCTGCAGCCACCTCCCGTCACCCCTCTTCCCCTCCAGGTGAGCACGGGGAGCTGTAACTCCCCACACACAAACGCTGCTGTCTCACAGCTGAACACACCGTGGGAACTCTGTTCTCTGCCTGCACACTACAAGCTTTGGCATTTTGTCCTAAAAATCCCAGCGGAGGAGAAATCAGGAGGTGAAAAACCGCTCACCTTGCACTCGTCTGCTGAGAGGTTGTGGTACAGAGGGCACCCCGAGATGGAGAAGTGGCGCTCGTGTTTCCCGGTCAGGTGTCCTGCAAAGGGTCAGAGAAACAACAAAACTCGGGACAAATGACCCCAAAGAGGTGGGAAAAGTCTCCCAGATGGGCAGAGCCCCCACAGGAGCATGCTCAGGTCACTGACAGGGGGATAGGAGGAAACCTCCTGGTTTAAAAAGGAAGGAAAACCTTTCTCACACTAAGCCAAAGCAGCCAGGGATGGGAGGGCAATAATTTGAGACTGCAATCCTGTTCCTGGCAAAAAACAGCTCCCCACCCACAAATGTGGGAATTCTCCTCCCACACCCATGCTCACCCTCCTACCTGGCTCCTTACCCTGTCACCCCCCAAAGCAGAAAACACCTCCAGGAACAACATCCCTGTATTAAATGCTCCATATCCCTTCTCCAGGCCCACTTCTCCCTGACATTCCTGACCCTAACTCACCCCCTGCTTTCAGGATCTAACACCCAAGCAGGAATCCCGGAGCAGGATTCCCAAAGGCACCGGGCTGAGCCCGGAGCTGGCCTCACCCAGGGAGTTGCAGCCGGGAGTGGGACACTTCATGTTGAAGTTGTAGCTCTCGTGGAAGCGGCGGCGCTTGGGCCGGTGGGACAGGTCGCTGCCCGAGTCCTTCATGGACATGTCCTTGGCGATGCTCTCGTCGTGGGACACGTTGGGGCTGGAGATGTCGATGTCGGACTCCGAGGACGGCGCGTTCCCGGTGGGGGTGCGGGGCGGGGACTCATCGTGGTCCGCCGCGTTCTTGGTGTCTGGGGGAGGAGCGGAGGGCACAGAGCTGCGGGGAAAGCTCCCAGGAACGCCTCAGGGACCGCGCGGAGCGGGCAGCCACGGCGTGGCCGCGGATTGCCCAGCCCTCCCTGCCCCTCCGGGTACCTCTGTCCGAGAAATCCACGGCCTGCTCGGTCTCGGAGCCGGAGGAGCGGGTCTGTCTCAGCGGGTATTTCTTGGGAGTGACGGGGGCTGGCTGCTGCGGGCTGCGGGCCCCCCTCCGCGTGGAGTACACGGGCTCGTCCGGCCCGAACGGCGGCGGGTTCCGCACGGGGCTGGAGTCTGATCCCGTGGGAACACGCAGTTACACCACAGGAACCACAGGGACACCACAGTTACACCACAGGGACACCACAGTTACACCACAGGGACACCACAGTTACACCACAGGAACCACGGGCATCCCCCTGCCCCGCGCTGACCAACAGCCCCCGGTTGTGCCCCACCTCTGTCACCGAGCTCTGGCCTTGCCAGATAAAATCTCGGGACGCTTGCAGCAATCTGGAATTACACCGGCTTTCTCCAGGTTTAACAACTCAATTAACCCATAATTACCGCCCAGCTCCCGTTTGGAGAAGTAAAGATCCCTTAGTTTAGATAAGAACCATCAGGGTTTAGATAAGAACCCATAAACCCCTGGGAACAGCAGGATTGCTTGCGGTGTGGAATTTGGGATCCTGTGTGTGAGGCTGGAAGAGCCCTTCCCCGGTTTAAGGAAGAGCCTTTCCCCGGTTTAAGGAAGAGCCCTTCCCTGGTTTAAGGAAGAGCCCTTCCCCGGTTTAAGGAAGAGCCCTTCCCCGGTTTAAGGAAGAGCCTTTCCCCGGTTTAAGGAGGCGCCCTCCCCCGGTGTAAGGAGGAGCCCTTGCGGATCTCCGGGAGGAGCCATCGCTCGGTTTAAGGAAGAGCCTTTCCCCGGTTTAAGGAAGAGCCCTTCCCCGGTTTAAGGAAGAGCCCTTCCCCGGTTTAAGGAAGAGCCCTTCCCCGGTTTAAGGAAGAGCCTTTCCCTGGTTTAAGGAGCCGAGCTCACCCTGGGAGCTCTGGCTGAGCCTGGCCGAGGAGCGGGTGACGCGGGCGGATCTCCGGGAGGTGCCATCGCTCTCGGAGCTGTCCGTGTGCTCGGGATCCGTGGAGAAATCCGAGTCCTCTGTTCCATCCGAGCTGCTGCCCGCGTTCCTCTGCAACAGCACACAGCACTTACAGTTAAATATTGTACTTGTATTGTTAAAAAAACACAAAAAAAGGAGAGAATATTTTATATTCTCCACGTCCTCCCAGACAGCGGAGCGGGAAGGGTGCCCTGCGCAGGGCCATGGGTGGGGGTTTATCCCAAGCCAGGGACTCTTTTTGCCCCTCCTTTCTGTGTCTCCTGCTCTGCCAGAGAGGAGGCTCCCAAAAGAAACCGGGACAGGCGATCCCAACCGGCTGAAGGGATGTTCCCCACCACAGAATGTCATTCCCGGTACATAAACTGGAGGAATTATCGGGAATTATCCCAAAGCGGGGGGAGCAATCTGGATGTGGGAAGGGGGTTCTGGCACGGGTCAACAATTGCTATTTTTTCTCCTTTCCCTTTTAATTATGATGTTTGTTTACCACTATTACAGCATTTTACTTTATTTCCGATTATCCGACTGTTCATACTTCAACCGACAAGCTTTATTTTTGTTTCTCCCCATTCCAGGCCTGTGTTTAATTTCCAGATGCGGTTAAACCGCAGCACCGTGAGGGGACACCGGGGGTGTGGGGGTGCCGGCAGGTGCCGGCCGGGGCTGGGGCGCGGCTGCGGGACCCC
>VXBT01004031.1:48930-60870 GCA_013400235.1 Oriolus oriolus
CCATGGGAGCGAGCGCGGCCGCGGGGCTGCCCGAGCGCCTCCGCCTGCCCGTCTGCTTCCTCGGCGTGTTCGCCTGCTACTTCTACTATGGCATCCTGCAGGAGAGCATGTGAGCCGGGACGGAGCGGGACACGGGGCGGGCAGACCGGGGAGGGACCCGGGGCTGGGGGGACACCCGGGGCTGGGGGCCCTGGAGCGGAGGGACCGGGGGGGACCCGGCCAGCGGGACCCGGCTGGGTCGCGCCGCTCCTTCCCCGTGCCCCGCGCTCTCTCCGCGGTCTCACCGGTGCCGCTCTCTCCCCGGTGTCCGTCCCGCAGCACCCGGGGCCGCTACGGGGAGGGCGCGAAGCAGGAGAAGTTCAAGTACGCGCTGACCCTCGTGTTCATCCAGTGCGTGATCAACGCCGCCTTCGCCAAGCTCCGTAAGTGCGGGCTCCCCGCGCTCCCCGGGCCGGGCCGGGCCGGGCCGGGCCGCTGCTGAGCGCCGCTCTCGCTGTCCCGCAGTGATCCGCTTCGTGGACGCGGCGCGGCCGGACCGCACGCGGGGCTGGCTCTACGGAGCCTGCTCGCTGTCCTACCTGGGCGCGATGGTGTCCAGCAACTCCGCGCTGCAGTTCGTGAGTTACCCCACGCAGGTGGGTCCGGGGAGCCCCCGGCCGGGGCAGGGACACGGGGGACCCTGAATGTGAGCCTGAATGTGACCCTGACCCTGAATGTGACCCCGGCTGTGACCCTGAATGTGACCCCGAATGTGACCCTGACCCCGCACTCGTTCTCCCGGGGTCCCTTTTGTGTCACGGTCACTGCTGGGGGTGCAAGGAGGGGCTGAGAGAGCTCAGAAAAGGGAGAGAAATCCCCCAGGAACGGTGGGGATTTCCCTGGGAGGGAGTTTGGGTAACTCCCCTTGGGGCAGGCGCTGAGCTCTCGCTGTTCCTGATCGGCTGCCCCGGGGGATGTTTTGTGTCTCTTTTTGGGATGTGGGTCATTAACACCCATCCTTCCTTCCCAGGTCCTGGGCAAGTCTTGTAAGCCCATCCCAGGTAGGAGAATTCTCCGTTTTCCGTGTGTTTGTGCGGATTCCTCTGCCCCCAGCAGCCCCTCACCCATCAGAGCCACCTCAGCTCGGCCTCGGGCTGGGCCGGGTTTGATTCCAGGGACGGGTTTGGGGAGCGGTTTGTGATGTTCCTTCTCTCCAGCCGTGATTTGGGAGCGACTTTTCAGGGGTTTCATTCCTGTGAGGGATTTTGGGAGCACTTTGTGATGTCCCTTTTCCCCAGCCACGATTTAGCAATGTCTTTTCAGGGGTTTAATCCCTGCGAGGGGTTTTGGGAGCACTTTTTGCCCTCCAGCCACGCCTTGGGAGTGACCTCTGAGAGGTTTTTCGTTCCTGTGGGGGATTTTGGGGGCAGTTTTTGACTCGCCCTCCCCGCAGTGATGCTGCTGGGGGTGACCCTGCTGCGGAAGCGCTACCCCCCGGCCAAGTACCTGTGCGTGCTGCTCATCGTGGCAGGCGTGGCCCTGTTCCTCTACAAGCCCAGGAAGGGCACGGGGGACACCGAGCACGTCTTTGGCTACGGGGAGCTGCTGCTGGTGAGTGCGGGGCCGGGCCTCGGGATGGAGGGGGGGTCACACCTCGGATAAATGCCAGGGTTTCACGTGGGATTTACACCTGGAAGGAATCCTGGGCTTCAGGTGGGGTTAACTGCTCACCTGGGGTAAATCCTGGTGCTTGGGGGGGGGGGGGTTTGAACTTGGGATGGATCCCAGGGACTCAGGGGGGATTTCCCCTCGCCTGGGATGGATCCCAGGCTCTCAGGTGGGATTTCCCCTCTCCTGGGCTGGATCCCGGCCTCTCAGGTGGGATTTACCCTCATGTGGGATGGATCCCAGGCTCTCAGGTGGGATTTCCCCTCTCCTGGGATGGATCCCAGGCTCTCAGGTGGGATTTCCCCTCTCCTGGGATGGATCCCGGCCTCTCAGGTGGGATTTCCCCTCTCCTGGGATGGATCCCAGCCTCTCAGGTGTCCCTCTGAGGTGTGGCAGGGCCGAGGGGAGCCTTCCTGGCCCCCGTGAACCCCCCCTGTTAATAACCCCAGTGGAAAGGGGCGGTTTGGGGTTTTCCCTGGGGCAGCAGCAGCAGCAGCAGCGGGGCTCAGGGGCCGTGCTGTCTGTGCCCAGCTGCTGTCGCTGACCCTGGATGGGCTCACGGGCGTGTCCCAGGACCACATGCGGGCTCACTACCAGACGGGCTCCAACCACATGATGCTCAACGTCAACCTCTGGTCCACGCTCTTCCTGGGGGCAGGTGAGGAGCGCGGGGATGGATCCCGGGGAGCGGCCACGCCCTGCCCCGGCCGGCCCCGCCGCCAAAAACGGGCCTGGAGCACTTTGGGAATTCCTTTTCTGTGGGAGTTTTGGGGTTTTGTTTGTGGCCCAGCCCCTGGGCTCTCCCTGAAGGTCCCAGAGCAGCTCCTGCCCCAGCTGGGAGCGGAAACCGGGGCCCAGGCAGGGCTGGGAGCGGCCCCTGCCCGCGGCACTGGGTGACTTTCAGGTCCCTTCCAGCCCAGAGCGCTGCAGGATCCGGCAGCAGCGCTCCTGATTAATTGCGGGGCATTTTTGGTTGGAATTTGATCCCGGTTAATGACCTTCCTTTCACTAATTAACCAGGAGGGTGATTGCTGCTCCTGCTGGTGTTTCCTGCTGTTGTTTGTGGGGTTCACTCCCCGTTTTTGGGGGCTCTGAGCCCAGCCTGACCCCACGTGGGCGGGGGATCCTCACCCCGGGCTGTTTTCCAGGGATCCTGTTCACGGGGGAGCTCTGGGAGTTCCTGAGTTTCACGGAGCGTTATCCCAGCATCATCTCCAACATCCTCCTCTTCGGCCTCACCAGTGCCCTGGGCCAGGTCGGTGCCCTGCGCCGGGGCCGTCCCTCGGGCTCAGGGACAGGATTTGGGGTGGGATTTCCTTCCCTGGGAGGGGCTGGGATGGAATTCCCAGGGAAGCTGTGGCTGCCCCATCCCTGGGAGTGTCCAGGGCCGGGTTGGAGCCACCTGGGATAGGGGAAGCTGTCCCTGGATGAGCTTCAGGGCCCCTCCAGCCCGTCCCAGGGCTCCATAAACCCGCTCTAACCCACGAATAGTGGGGATTTGGAGCGGGATCCCCTGGGATTTCCGCCGGCTCCCTGTGCTGGCAGTGCCAGTGACGGGGCTCTGTCTCGGGGCAGAGCTTCATCTTCATGACCGTGGTGTACTTCGGGCCGCTGACCTGCTCCATCATCACCACCACCCGCAAGTTCTTCACCATCCTGGCCTCCGTGGTGCTCTTCGCCAACCCCATCAGCCCCATGCAGTGGGTGGGCACCGTCCTGGTGTTCCTGGGTGAGTGTGGGAAGCGAATCCGTGGGATCCTTCCCCCAGGAGCTCCTCAAACCCACGGGAACGGGATGAGGACGCTCTGGAGGGAGCGTGGGACCAGCAGAGAGGTTTGGTCCTTTCCCCCCCTCCTCATTCCGTGGGTGAATTTGGGGATATTCAGCTGGTTTTTCCCGAAATTCCCAGCTTCCTGATGGATTGAAGAACACACATTTTGGGTTTTGTCTCCTCCCAGGCCTTGGACTCGATGCCAAATTCGGGAAGGGGGTGAAGAAGACGTCGCACTGAGGTTGATCGCTCGATCCCTGCCGTCGGAATGAACTTTTAATTTATTGTCTCGTACCTCAGAATCTGGTGTGGAACTGGACTCAGGACAGGGAATCAGAAGGAGACCGCGTGGAATTTATTTTGGGGTTTGGTTTGGTTTTTTTAATTCTAAATCGTCTCTGAAATGTAATCCTTTAGTTTGAGGTGTAATTCAGCTTTTTTTTGTGTAATCAGAGCTGCCCCCCGAGCCGAGCAGCAGGAGCAGATCCTTGCCTTAACAGGAAAACACAAATCCTTCCTATCTTTATTAAAGAAAACAGATAATGGCCACTTTTCCGGGACTTTCTGTGGGGACCTGGCTGATCTGGGGGGGACCCAGCTCTGCTCTTCAGGGAGGGAGAGGAACAGTCCCAGTTTTTGGGGTGATCCTGGGATTAAAGCCTTGCTGGAGGCCGCCCCCCCCAACTGTGGGCTTTTCCAGAGGGCTGGAGCAGCCGCTTGGATTTCCTCCCCCTGGGATGTGTAAATGGAAATGCTGGATGTGCCTCAGCCCTGCCCTGCTCTGGCTCCCAGCACGTGAGAATTCCGCAAACCTGGGGGAGCCCAGGCTGAGCCCCCTGGATCTCCGGGGCTGAGCCCCCTGGATCTCCGGGGCTGATCCCCCTGGATCTCCGGGGCTGATCCCCCTGGATCTCCGGGGCTGATCCCCCTGGATCTCTGGGGCTGATCCCCCTGGATCTCCGGGGCTGAGCCCCTTGGATCTCCGGGGCTGAGCCCCTTGGATCTCTGGGGCTGATCCCCCTGGATCTCCGGGGCTGAGCCCCTTGGATCTCTGGGGCTGATCCCCCTGGATCTCTGGGGCTGAGCCCCCTGGATCTCCAGGACAGCTCCTGTCCCATCCCTGGGATCCCACAGGAGGCTCCAGGGCAGTCCCAAGAGGGATTCCCAGAGCAGCTCTGGCATTTCCCGGGACAGGAGCGGCTGCCGGGGTTCCTGACTCTTCCTGGGGAGCCTTTGGGATTCTCCTGCCTGGACCCAGCTGTCCCTCTGGATACACCCCAAAGGAACTGGGGTGGGATTCAAGGAGTCTCCATCCTCTGCTGCCTTTCGCTGTTGGGAGTGGCAGCTCCTCCCCAGGGCACTTTGGGACAGGGACGATTCTGTCCCCTGGGTTTTGGCTTTGCTCCTATTTCACAGCCAGAGGCCGGGCTTGGATTTGGGGGAAATGTCAGGAAACTCCTCCCATCCCCAAGGAAGGGCCAGGGGATGCCCAGAGTGCTGCCAGCACGTCCAGGGGAGGGCACAGGGGTTTCAGTTCCTGCTGTTGGGTTTGTTCCCAGCGGGAAGTGGCCAAGGGAGCCCCATCCAGGCCAGGCCGGGGCTTGGAGCCGCCGGGGATCGCGGGAGGTGTCCCAGGGTGGGACTGGATGGGATTTAAGGTCCCTTCCAGCCCCACTCATTCCATCATTCCCAGTGTGGGTGCACCTGGGAGCTGCTCAGAATCCCCCAGGAACAAATCCCAGGATCTCCACAGCACTCTGGGCTTCGCCAGCTCTGCCTCAGTCCCGGCTGGGATCAGACCTTCTCCAGTTCATGGGATGCAAATCCAGGTAAATCAAAGGTTTTGGGGGTTTTTTTTCAGCCCTGGGAGTTCCCCCTGCCTGTGCAGTTCTGGGATAAGGAGCTCTTTCCCAGCAGGAATTTTGGGGCAGGAGTGAGGCGCTGGCACCCCCGGCTCTGGAATGTTCTGGAGCTGGCCTGGCCGGGCAGGACATTCCCGAAGGGAATTCCTGGGGATTGCTCCCACCCAGAGCTGTGGCCGGGCTGTCCCTGGGCAGGAGAGGGATTTGTGCGGTGCCTCGGACAGGGGCAGAGCGTGAGGGCCGAGCTGAGCAGCCCCGGGCCGATCCCGCTCTCCCCTCCTGGGCCGATCCCTCTTTCCTGCCCCGGGCTGATCCCGCTCTCCTCTCTCCCGGTTTTTGTTGGCTCCGGATCCCAACCTGAGCCGCAGTTACCGGCAGGGGGAACTCTGCTTTCAGCCATTCCCAACAAACACCGGGAGAAACCCAGCCAAAAGCAGCTCCCGTGTGATCCCTGCTCGAGCCGTGCTGCTGGAGCCAAACCGAGGTGCAAATCCAGCTTTTCTCAATTTCCCCCCCGTTTTTCTCCATTTTTCCCGTGTTTGATCCTCCCTGGCCACCAGCAGAGCCCCCCTGGAGCCGGGTTTGGAGCTGAAATCATCCCCCTGCTCCTCCCAGACGGCTCCGAGCTCCCCAGCAGCTGCTCCCGGCTCAGCAGCAGCCCTGGCACCTCGCACGGAAAGCATTCCCGCTGGAATTCTCCCGGGAAGCGCTGTCGGCATTCCCGCTGGAATTCTCCCGGGAAGCGCTGTCGGCATTCCCGCTGGAATTCTCCCGGGAAGCGCTGTGGGCTCCGGGGCTCCTGCGGGGATCAGAGGCGGCCCCGCAGCGCAGCAGCTGCGGCGGGAGGGGCTGGGGAGGTGAGGCCGGGCTGCGAGCTGAGCCCTGGCACCCACAGCGGCGAATTTGGCAGCGCTGCTCCCTCTCCTTTCATCTTCCCTGCCTCTCCCAGCTCCTCCTGCAGCTCCAGCAGCAGATGGGGAAAAAAAATAAAACCCAAATGTTTGGAGAGGGAAGAGGATGGGACCTGTTTTTTGGGTGTTTTGTAGGGATGGAGATAATTCTGTAAGGGATCATTTCCTGGCCACGGGAGAGCAAAGGTGGATAAGGAATTGTTGTTATTCCCTTGGGATCTCGGTATTCCTTTGAAATACCTCGAGGATGTTCTGGGGACAGCAAGGAAAGGTTCTGTGCTGGTGAATGATTTGATGATTTAGTGGTTTCGTTGTCCCCACACTGAATCAAATGCTGGGATTTTCCCTCTGTAAAATCCCAGTTTGGAGCCCCCAGGAGGGATCTGGAGGCAGCCCTGGGGCAGGAGCAGGAGACTCTGCTGCAAATATCCCAAAAACCGAATATTCCAAGGCAATAACCCCCTCATTTGTTAATTGGTTTTGTGGAGAGTGTGGCTGGGAAAGCAAAATCCTGGAATGGTTTGGGTTGGGAGAGACTTGGGCTGGAGGAATTGGGGCAGTTTGGTACATAAGCTTTATTCTCTTTGGTCTGATAAATCTTGGAGGTTTTTATTTTCTGCGGTTTGATACATTCCAAGGAGTTTTTTTCCCCCGTCCCTCTGACCTGAATCCCACTATCCCTTAAACCCACGGAGGTTAAAGCAGCTCCGTGAACTTCTCCCAGCAGCCAGGCCCTGCTGCCTGAGGGTTGGAGGAATTCATTATTTTTCTCAGCCAGTGAATATTTCAGGAAGTGTGAGTTACATAAATCCCAGGATTTCATTTAATTCTCCGTAAACTGACCCAGTCCCAGGGAGGGATGACGGAATCCGGAGGGAAAGCAGCTCTGGGAATGCTGGGATGGGGCTTTGGAGCTGCAGTGGTTTAAGCCCTGATCCCTGCTGGTCCTGGGGCAATAAACCCCCAATTAATTAACCCCGTTAATATTAACCCTGGTGGTGTGGAGAGCACGGGTTCAGAGCTCTCCTCTCCCCCCCAGGCAAACCAGACCGAGCCTAAACTCTGGTTTAGTGCTGGATCCCAGCGCTGAGCAGGGGAAAGTTCCCGGTTTGTGGAGACTTTAAAAATCCCGTTCCCAAACTGTTGCTGCTCCCAAAGGTGCCGGTGTGCTTTGACATCCTCCCTTCACAAATCACTTCCCCGTTCCCCATTTTCCCCTTTCCTCTCCTTTTTCAGCCGGGTTTCGATTTGTTCTCGGCTGTCTGAGCCCTTACCCAGCCTCTCCTGCCCTGCTCTGCACAATCCCACCCCCAGTTTCCAGCTCTTTTGTCCCATTTTCCCCCTGGACCTGCAGAAGGGGGGACCAGGAGCCACAAACCCCTCTGGACTCTGTTTCAGCCCATCCCCAGCTCTCGGTGAGGGAGAACTGCAGCGCTCCCAGGAGGATGAGCTCCTGTTTGTGGGGAAATCTGCTTCGGAATAAACCCGGGGACGTGGGGACAGCGTTCTGGGCTCCCCACGCCGCAGGTGCAGAGCTGCCCGAGGTTTGGGGAGAGGGAAACAATTCCGCAGCAGGATGGGCTTTTAATGAGTGCAGGATCAAAAGCAGCCTGGAAAACAAGAGCAGCCTCATCAGGAGCCGCCGCTAACGAGCACCAAAGCCCCGCGCCGGGGCTGGGGGGAGCCGCTCGCTCACCGTTGTGCATTCTAAGGGCTCCGTTCCTCCTCTCCTCCAAAAGCAGCTTTGATGCGTCCCCAGTCCAGGTAAAAATAGCAATCCAGCAGATTCCCTGCAATTAAAACCTCCAGGGCAGGGTTTGTTTTAAGCAGCGTTTGTTTTCTCCCAAACAAAAGTGGTTTTTAATCAAAGCAGCAAGGACTGAGAGGGGGTTTCTTGAGGTGTTTTGGAGCCAGGGAAGGGGATTTGGGTGGGAAATGTGCGGAGCAGTGAACTCTGAGGGGTTTAAAAGGGGGCTGTCCCACCAGAGCAGCAGGAATTTTCAGGGTTTGGGATCCGCATGAGAGCATCAAAGAATCCCAGGGTGGGTTTGGTTTGGGAGAACCTCCAAGCTCATCCGCTCCCACCATCCCAGGCCGCTCCAAGCCCCGTCCAGCCTGGCCTGGGACACTCCCAGGGATCCAGGGACAGCCACAGCTGCTCTGGGAATTCCATCCCAGCCCCTCCCTGCCCTCCCAGGGAAGGAAAACCCACCCAAAGGAAAACCCTGTAACTCTGTGGATTCCTGCCTTGAACCTGGCAGCCACCACTTTCCCAGCTCTTTTACACACACATTTAAAAAGCATCAGTATTTTATTTATTTCTGTAAAAGACACACCTATTGTATTCACCCATATAAATAAGCTGCTTAAGCTCTCTCCATTTCAGGCCTTCTCAAAGGTGGGAATATTTCCCTTCCCGTCCTACCCCACCCTCATTAATTAAGGGGAAGGTGGCCCTGCTGGGCTCAGCCTCTCGCTCCGTGGTTGCAGTCCCACGGAAGGGCTGCAGCATCCAGGCTCCATTCCCCTTCCCTGGAGGATGCCCAGCCTTCCACAGCTCAGGGATTCCGGGATCCAGCAGCTCCGCCTGCCCTCAGAGCCCTGTGAGCGCCGAGCGTCCCCCGGGGCGCGCTGAGGTGACGGAGCCGGGGCTGCTGTGCCAAGATAAAATATCCAGCGGGGCTGGGCCGGAGCAGGGCAGCTGCGAGGGATGGAAACACCCTGGCACGAGTGGGAGATAATGGACTTCTAATTGGCTGTAGCCAAAAAATTACCGTCCAACAACTAAACCATCACGGCCTGTGATCTCCGCGTTCTTTAACGACTTAAATTTGAATCAAACCCGCCCCGTCCTCAAAGCCAGCAGCGGTTCCGTGGCGATCTGTGGCTGCAGGGCAGCGCTCCTGGGGCTCTCCGCACGGGAAATGGGCTCCACAGGTGCCCCTGGCACAGGCAGAGGGCAGGCAGCGCCTTGCACTGGTTCCAGGAGCGCTGCACGAATTAAAGCCTCATTAAGTCTCCCCCGTCACTGAGCCGGGCTTTGTTTGGAGCGGGTTTGTTTGGGTTGGTAACAGAGATGGCAAATCCAGGAAATAATGAAATAACTGTGTTTTCATCCTCTCCTGATAGGGGAGTTTAATTAGTGCTGCATTTTCAATAACTCTGATCCCGACGTGCTGCAGATCCTTTTCTGGATAACAGGGGGATAATGATTGGAATCCTGTCCTGCAGCCCCTCGCCGAAGGCAGGGCTGCTCCATTTAATCACGGTGGAGAAACGCTGGCAGCTCTCTGAAGCTCAGCCTCTCCCTAATTACATTTCTGGAGTTTTAGTAAATTGAAAGGGAAAACGCAGGAACAAAATAATTAAACCCGAAGAGGAAGTGAATATTAAAAAGCAGCAGCTAGTTAAAATTCTTGCACGCAGCTCCTCTCAGAGCCGTCAGTTTAATCAGCTTCCCATGGAAATCAAACTGAGAGGGGCGACACCTCCAAACCCGTGGGTGCAGCAGCACTCAGTGCCTCTCGTCACAGGGACATGCCACCTGTCTGGTGCCATCCAGGTGGGAATTGTCCCCAAAGCTGGGAATTCAGAGCTCTCGCTCCACACACGTCAAAATCCCCACCCGAATTTCCAAGGTTCGAGCACCTGCAATTGTTTATTTATCACAGAACTGTGTCCTGGACACAGAGAAGTGACAATAATTCCCTTCTCCCAGCCACCAAGGGGGACAGAACTGAGCCTAAATAACTTCTGCAAAGGGAGGAGAGGTGAAATTCCACCTCCGTTTCCACAGGTGCCCAATTTAATTTTCCACTTCCTGGGAACAAGAGAATTTTGATCAGGAGAACCTGAAAAAGAACTTGACTTCCCCGCTGCAGAGTGACACTTGGCCAGCGTGGGATTAAAGGAGCATTTCTGTTTGTTCTGGTTTCAGAGAGGCTGCCAGGGAGGAGGGGGGAATCTCTTTGTTGTCTGCAATGCTGGTGCTGTAATTTCCTCCGGTACTTCAGCTCTGAGAGGAGAAATCCATCACTAAAAACCAACAGCTTAGGTGGGAATATAAAACGGGAATGGAAAGGGGATGAAAAGAGGTTTCTAGGAGAAATGTGTGGCCAGCACAGGAATGCAAACACCAACCCCGTACCTCACAGAGCCATTTCTCCATCAGTGCAGCATCACCTGCTGCTCTGTCACCACGGGCAGCGCTTGGGGAAACCAAGGAATGCAGCAGGATCCAAGGACTGCTCAGGACTTGGAGGCGACGCTTGCCAGGAAAACCTGGGACACTGCGGAGAACATTCCCGATAACCCAGGAGCCAGCCGCGGGCGGATGGGGCAGCCCCTGGCCAGGAGGGGCATTTTTCACCTGGGAGAAGGAGAGAGAAGACAAAAACATTTTGCATTTCCCATTTCAATAAGCGTGGCTGGGTTACAGAACCCGGGTAATTCAGTTTTTGGGGCGCTTTGTGTGTAATTGAATGAATTCGCCGTGAGGCTGCAGTGGCAGGAGGGAAAGGCTCGCTCCGGATAAGCTTTGCTACAAACCTTGAGGTAATTAAGGACTGGTAACAATGAAGCTTTTTACTGGTTACAAACCACTACAAAGCAACAGAGAAGAGCAACACCAATGAACGTTAATTACATTGTTTGTGACAATGTACAAATAAGTGAAAACATTTTGTATCAGTGTCAGTGTGGAGGAACTTTGTCAGCCACGCACAAGCCTGGGCCACGAATAAAGCAACGCCTGACTCGATAGCACTGAAAGACAGGAGCGGAGTCTTATTTTTCAGGATGTTTTTGGAGGATTTTGGTAACACTTCCTCACAGAACTGTGAGGGGAGACAGCACCCGCCATTCCCTCAGGCAGGTGTCCCCTCATGGAGCCGTGAGGGGCAATGGTTCCCGCCATTCCCTCAGGCAGGTTCTCCCTCACGAAGCCGTGAGGAAAGGGGCAATGGTTCCCGCCATTCCCTCAGGCAGGTTCTCCCTCACGAAGCCGGGAGGAAAGGGGCGATGGTTCCCGCCATTCCCTCAGCCAGGTGTCCCCTCACGGAGCCGTGAGGGAACGAGCGATGGCTCCCGCCATTGCCTCAGCCAGGTTCTCCCTCACAGAGCCACGGCGAAAAGGGTGATGGCGCACCTGCAAACCTCCCCGGGGACGGGGGGAAGGCGGTGCCGCCCACGAGGGCCGTGTGGGGCAGGGCTCTGTGGCAGACATGCGGGCAGCGACAGAGCCGCCCGCGCCTGCCCCGCGGTGGAACGGCACTGCGACAGCAGCAGCCCGGTGCCAAACAGCGGCAGCGGGGCCAGCGAGGGGCACGGCGCACGCTCCGCGGCGCTGCCAGACGAGGATTCATTAGCGGGGCGGAGGAGGGGCAGGGCGGCCAAGGCACGCCTGCCACAAAGTGAGCTATTCCTGAAAGCGCAGGAGAGGCAGGAGCTGCCACAAAGTGCGCTCGCGGGTGTCACGCACGCGCAGGAGCCGGCCCGGCCGCGCGCGCTCGCGGAGGGGGAGAGGTCTCGCGCGACGGGGCGCGGCTATAAAAGGCGGTGGGCGTGGCCGGCGGCGTCAGGCCGGCGCTGCGCGTGCGCGGCCGTGCGGGGAGCCCTGGGCAGCGCCATATCCCGCCCCTCCCCCGCCGCCCCGCGCGTGCGCGCTGAGCTGCTGCGGGCACCTGCGCAATAGTGATCCCCCGGTCGCGCTCGGCGGAGACCGGCCCGGGAGGACATGCTGCCAAATAGT
>VXBT01004032.1:878-187709 GCA_013400235.1 Oriolus oriolus
AAAGAAAATTCTCTTTGATTACTTTCTCTGATTTCTAATTATCTTGCAACAGTTTAGCATACAGTGCTTACATGGCTCCCTGACCATGGCAGGGGGGTTGGAACGGATGATCTCTGAGGTCCCTTCTAACTCAAACCATTCTGTGATTCTCTGACTTTATAAAACACTTATATTAATACAAAATAGTATGTTCACTATGTCGCATCCACTCACTCTTCATGAGCAGACAGCTCTCCTCCACCAGAACTGTAAACCTTCTTATTCTCATATTCTCTTTCTAGCTCACACCTGACTCAAGCATCACAAAAATACTGACAACAGCCAATTCAGTAACACAGAAATAGCAATAATGGGAAAATTACCAAAACAAGTAAAACAGTGTTCCAACTTTATGCCAGTATGTTCAAAACGAGTTATTTTAAATTAATTACTACTGGTGAGTACAAGCACAAAAGAGAACTAATGGCAGGCCATGTACCCCACCATGAAATCACATCAAATCAGCAAATTTGGGCATTTTTAAAATTTACTTTCTCTAACTTTTACTTCCCATACTTGCACTTTCATTCCACTAGCTAGCAAAAAAAAAAAAAAAAGATAGAAAAAGATAGAAAACTATAATACAACTCTCCATCATTATCAGGCCTTATCTGACTCCTGACTGTTTAATTCCTTATTGATTCTTTCTTTTTTTAATCACATCCAAAATGAAACTGATTCTTTGCCTGCTGAGGACAAAGCTGGAAAGAAATACATGAATTTGCTGAGCAGCATAATAAAGACTATCCTGTCTCACAGACAATGCTCTCTGTAGGACCAAACCTTTCCTTTACCTTGACAGATGCAATTCAAAATGGGGCTGGGTGTGAAATCAAAATATTGAAACTGTCAAATATAATCACTCTTCTGGCACATCATGCAAAATTGAACCTTTATTTTATACTCAAGAAAGATCTTTCATTGCTTTAGCAGACCAAGGTCTCACAGATGACTCAGACTTGCACTGAGGAACGCAGACCCTACAGTGGAAGATGAGCACAAACCACAGAGCCCAAGCCCAGGGTCCCAGTGTCAGAGGGGAAGAGTTTGCACCTCAGAGAGGACAGTTGTCCTGCTGAGCACTGGAGAGGTCACAGGCAGAATTCTCCTCGTTTCTCTTGTAACAAGCCCTATAAAAGGAGGATGTTGTGATTTTTAAGCTCTCAGTAACAACCCTTCTGTCCTGAACTGACATTTTCTGCTATTTCACTGATCTTCCCGTAGCACAGGAACCCAGGTTCCTGTATTCTCATTTCTTTCACTCATTTTTTCTTTCTACATTTCCACTTTATTAGACTGTGACCATAAAATGCAAGTTTCTTTCCAGTCTAAGAATTTCCAGCTCTTTGTCTTCTCCATCCCTGGACACAATCTCTACTGTAAATCTGAAATGACTGTTACATGAACTTCGGAATTCATTTTCTCGGATCAGTATTTCATGTTCTCCAATCTAATTCCTGCTTCTTGCATTTCATAGTCTCAACAAATATTACAAACACCTCATCTACACCAAATATGACCATCTGCATCATTATTTCCAGAAATATTTAATCTTTATTTCCAGATCACAGAAATTCTGAGTTGGAAGCACATATTACTGCTTTATCTTGTGCATGTTATTAATGTTTTCTAAAACCCTTTCTGGAAAGTCAAGTTTTTTTTCCCTTAGGTTATATAATTTATTTCTTTATCATGTTCTTTACATTATTCAAGACCTTTGACAATAACTAGTTTTGCTTTAAATGCTAAGAGAACACTGGGTTTGGAAACTTGAGACTTATTTCTGAACTCAAGCAAGGAAAAACATTTAAAAAGGAATGAAATACATGTGTAACAGTGAAGGATGATTATTAAGAAAAAAATAATCCCAGCCAAGCAGCAAAATATTGCCATAATATGAATTATTTACATTAAACTATTTTAAACCCCTATAGATTATTATTTCTGTGCAAGATTGTAACTTCTGTGTAAGCATATTAGGCACCACACTTAGCAGAGTAAGTTTAATTTGAATTATCTGAACCAGACTCGAAAAATGATGAATTTCCAAGTGATCAGCTCTCAGCATGTTTGTTTTTCAGTGGATTCAGAAAAGCATATTTGATTCATGGTTAGCTTTTAATGCAATGTATTTGCAACTACGGAATTGTAATTACGTACTTCTCATGGAATCAGTAGTGTTGATAGTCAATGTGGAGCTAAAATACAACATGCAACACACCCACAGGTAGCCTAAAAGTCATCACTGATACCTGGTGGGCTTGCCAGGTATTGACAGAACTTTTGGGAGCCTAAATCTAAACTAGACTTGTTTCAGTCTAACTGTTCAAGGAGCTCATCAGAGCAAAAGGTGTTAATAGAAAATTACAACTTGTTCCTTGGATTTGGTGCATGTTCCTTAGGAACCAAATTCTACTGAAATAATTTCCTACTGGCTTGTTGCATGCAGGACTGTGGCTAAATCAGTATTTAACTGGACCTGACACGCAGTGAAGGTACCAAAGCTCGAGCCTTCACCAAATTCCAGTATGGAAATCAGAAATGCAGGACCTATTCCTCTTCCAAGCAAGAACCGAGACCCCAGCACACGTTAAATTCCTAAAGGTGCCCACTGGGACTGGGGGATCTTCCACACCTAAGAGATGGCCAAAAATTATATTCTCTCTTCCTCAGTTTTACTTTTCATTCTATCTGCAATCATTTGAACTGAAGTACAGCACAGAATCCTCTGTTGGCTTAAATCTTCTACTGTGAGGAATAGAATCTCATGTTCATGGAGTAATTTTTGCAATTCCTACCATTCCAGTTTAAACAATTCCACAGTACTCCATGCCTAAGCAAGGAGAAAATATTTAAAAATAAAAAATTCTACTTTAATGTTTTATTTCTGTAATTCCTTTATATGTTACTTTGTCATGCAGTTGCTACCTCCCCATCTGAATCATCTTAAAATAATCAAAATGTTCCAAATAAAGCAAAGCAAATTATCACTCAGGTACTCTGTAACACAACACTATGGGATATTATCTCACCTTCACTAAAGAAAAAGGTATCTTTACTGCTTTTGTTTCCTAAAGCATCCTGCCTGTGAGGCTTAGCTGTAATTTGGATGCCACACAAATATGTTCCTCTAAATAAAGTAATTTTGAAAATCTCTTTAACTTCTTTTAGGTCCACACATTTCATCTTTGATGAGGATCTATTCAGTCTTCATGCACAGATGGACACAAGCTATTTGTAATTTTTCTTCAATGAAGCAAACTAAAATATTTTGCCAGAAAAGAGGGTACAAAAAACCTTAAACCAAACCCAAATTTTCTTTTAACAGTATTGAGATACTGAGATATCTCTTGGAATTAAAAAAAAAAAAAAGTTAAAACCCTATTAATTTTTGATCTAAGAGATCAAACATTTACCACAAGCACTGCCATAATTTTAAAATGACAAATTTACTTACATGCCATAAATTAACTTCCGAGTTATGAAACTCTAATTAGTTTTTAATTACTATATACCACTAAAAGAAAACTTTGAACTGGAAAAGTAACTTCTGGTTTTCTAATAGAGTTTCAACATTCCTCAAATAAAGGCTAGGAAAGCTAAGGGGTAGACAAGATCAAAAAACTCAAATGCCTCCAGTGTGAAAACATAACTGTGAATATATATACATACATATCTCTCTCTCTGTATATATATATATATAAAAATATATATATGTAACAGTCTGCGAAAGAGTGAGGCACCAATCTCCGACATGGGTCAAACCAGGAATAAAGGGAATTGAAGAAAGCTCGCCAATAAATGGAGATACAACTTTGATTTTAAGATCTGATTATGATGAAAATTCCCCCTTAAGATACTTAAAACCAGTGAGGTGTCTTTGCTAGGGAAGAGAAAACCCATGAAAGAGACAGGGAGAGTGATACAAGGGAAAGAATCTCCAGATTTTCTGGATCTAGGCAAAAGGCAAGGTAGATTTCATATCCAATCAACAATGTCAACAAAACCACCTTTAAAAGGGATAAGGAAGAGCTCAAAGAAACTGAATATAATATTGGAACTCGTTTTTAAGTTTGAAAGACAAAAAAAATATTAAAACCATCAAACAAAACAAATCCTTTTTAAAAGCAACAGATCTGAAAAAGTAAGGGTCAGAAGTCATTAGGGCAGACCCCAGAAGGGCCAGGTTTTCTTGGACACTACATTTCCTTGATCATTGTCATTTCAGGGAGAACTTCCAGCATCTACACAAGTCACTCATCAGCTGCTCTGTGGGGACCCTTCCTACCCCTTTCATCATCCAGGACCAAGTCCCATCAGAGGCAGAGATAAATGCTTGGTCTTCTGAAAGTGTTCTTCAAAGATGTGGGAGCAGAGAGAAACAGCAGCTTAAAAGGAATCATGTCTTAGGAAACTCAGTCCTTCCGAGAAACAGTGCACTTAATACTGGGATTCTGTTCTTTGTGAAGTTACTGTATTCCTCACAGCCAATATAACATCTTGTCTCAGTTGCAGATAAAACCTCAGAATCTTTTATATGAAAAAAAAAAAAAAAAGGAAAGAAAAGCACAGGAAGTATTTGGTCAAAATCCTTCCCTCTGTGAAATTTTAACAATCACTACGTTCTGGTACAGCACTGCAGCAGATTACACCTGTGCTAGGTGACCCTGCTTGAGTAGGGGCATGGGACTGCCTGATCTCAAAAGGTCCATTCCAACCTAAATGACTCTGAATGATGCTGTGACAACACATTTCGTTGATATTTTTGATGGAGCATTCACATCCAAACCAAAATGGTCTTTAACATCCTGAGTATTTAAACTACATCTACTGTCACTAATGATACACAAAGAAAAAATTCCAAATGGCTCAAGCTGTCAGGAGCATATGTTTCATACTTTAACACATGAAGATAAAATTTAATGTCATTTTAAACAAGTGGAATTTTGCTGCAGATTTTATTAGACCATTACCCTCCATGAGCTCTCACAAGCCTCTTACAGTGAGCCATTCATAAATTG
This sequence comes from Oriolus oriolus, assembly GCA_013400235.1. Taxonomy (NCBI): domain Eukaryota; kingdom Metazoa; phylum Chordata; class Aves; order Passeriformes; family Corvidae; genus Oriolus; species Oriolus oriolus. Next base: position 5,939 of record VXBT01004032.1, read on the forward strand.
GATTCACACTGCAAGAAAGCACAGAACTGTGTTAACAGCATGAGCACTTCATTCAGTTTCTAAGTCTGTTTAGTTCTCCTGAAATACCCAGATTTAGAATTTAACAGAAACTGCAAAGCAAAATCTGAAAAAAACACACTGAACACTTTTGGTAGGTCAACTGAAATTCTTTTAGAATGAGGTATATGACTAACTTCCATTGAAACTTTTTCTAGTTCCTCCAACAATAATAAAACCAGTAATTATGACTTATTAAGTACAGTCTGTGCACTTAAGTGAAACATATGAGAAAACATTTACTGCTACAACTTAAATTGTATTTTCCTCTTTTCCATAATTTTGTATTATCCCTTAATCTTTTGTAATTCCTGCAGCAGCAAGTGTTCAAACGTAAGCACTGATCAGAATCACTTTGTGTCAGGGAGAAAACACACAGAGGAAAAAGGCATCCCACTGCCAATGGATCTATGATCAAAACGAAGATATAAAACTGCTGAGAAGAACAAAAGCCATAATCAAAAAGTCATGGTCAACACAATATAAAAGTCAACAGAATAAGAAAAAATCTTCAGTAGGTGTTCAGCTAGAAATCCTATGCAGCAAATGAGTAGAATTTGCTACATAAAATTAAAGTTTAAATGCCTCAAAAGCTTGAAAAATTATCACAGCATGTGAATGCTGTTTTAATCAACCTACATTTAATTTCAGATTTCCAGCAGGGCTCAGGCATTTCCAGGACTGACACTGGAAGAAATTATTTGTCTTGAACAATGCTGCCATTTTCTCCATGACTGTAAGTCATCATTTACATTTCAGATCACTATTGCTGCTGTATTTAAAATAAAACCTTCTGGAAACCTTGAGGCTGCTCTATCCAATACCCAGCTCTGGTCTCACTGCATTTCCTTCTCCACTCAGGCAGACAGAGCAGGTTCAACTGCTGCCAGGGCAGTGAATTCAGCACTCACCAGCAACAGCCACAGCAAACCCAGAGAGGCAGACTGTGCTCCTGCTCTTGGCACTTTCCTGCCCACAGCCAGAATATCACTTCCCATTTGGTCTCTCAGGCTCCAAATTACACCTTACACCTCTTTAATAACATACTCACAGCATATGGGTGAAAAAACATGTGAGAGAGACTTTGTTATCCCAGGTCATCCTGTTACATTAAATGACTGAAGTTTCCAAAAAATGAGCAAAATGCCAGTTCTGAATTCTGTTACTGTTCAGACATTCCAAGTGAAGAATACAGGAAAATCTAGAAAGCTCAACAGTGTGTTGAGAACTGTAGCATCAAATACCTCAGGGAAGAGAATGAGGGTTCTACAAAGCCCATTGAACCAGCTCCACAGCGACAAAATACCAGTTTTGGATCCCACAAAGCTCTGCTAACTTCATTTTACATTATATGAAAGGCAGACTTACTGTCAACAAGATATAAATCCTGTCCATCTACTTAGCACAGAATAATCCTTCATCTTATCCTTCATGCTAAAGAAGAATTAAAATTGCTGAAAGCCAATGACAGTCTTCCAGATTTTTTTTTTTCAGTTTCATATTGAAAAAGAGGCTTCTGCTCAAAGTTATATACAGGAAAAAAACAATGGCAAATGAAACATACCCCTGCACAGCCCTTGAGGATGTATGTAATTCCCAGGCCTCCACAATTCATTTATTTTTATAATTTCTAGCTTTGTAGCAAATTTCCATTCCCAGGCATGAAGTTACAGTCCCTGTAAATTTCTGCTGAGGAAGCACGGGGAGAAAATGAAATTGTTCTAAACAGTCCTAGTGCATTATTCTTGGACTTCAAAGCAATTGAATGCATCATCCTTAGTGCTTCAGAGTCAACAGTGAGTAAACATCTCTTACATCTTTTAAGCCTGCCTTGTGCTAAAGTTAAGTGCTGGTCTACATCAGGACTGAATTGATATTAAAATGAGAAAGCTCAGTGTTTAAAGGTTGTGAGGTTTTAAGAGTTTTTCTCTTACATATCAAAGAGAAGAAAAAAGGTCACATGACTGCTGGCTGCACCTTTGGGTGAACTAGGCCACACAGAAATGGGCTGAGTGTAAAACAGTGGTTGAATGTGCGTCTGTGTCCTGCACCTCACTGAAAAGCTGAGAATCCCCCTTCCCTTCCCTTCCCTTCTCTTCCCTTCCCGCACCTTCTCTTCCCTTCCCGCACCTTCTCTTCCCTTCCCGCACCTTCTCTTCCCTTCCCGCACCTTCTCTTCCCTTCCCGCACCTTCTCTTCCCTTCCCGCACCTTCTCTTCCCTTCCCGCACCTTCTCTTCCCTTCCCGCACCTTCTCTTCCCTTCCCGCACCTTCTCTTCCCTTCCCGCACCTTCTCTTCCCTTCCCGCACCTTCTCTTCCCTTCCCGCACCTTCTCTTCCCTTCCCGCACCTTCTCTTCCCTTCCCGCACCTTCTCTTCCCTTCCCGCACCTTCTCTTCCCTTCCCGCACCTTCTCTTCCCTTCCCGCACCTTCTCTTCCCTTCCCGCACCTTCTCTTCCCTTCCCGCACCTTCTCTTCCCTTCCCGCACCTTCTCTTCCCTTCCCTTCCCCTCCCCTCCTCTCCTCTCCCCTCCCCTCCCCTCCCACCATGGTCTGATTTCCTCCCAGTTTGTCGCCTTCTTCACGGCCATGTTTTGTACTTTGTCCTAACTGCAACCACATTTCTGCCTGTTCAGCAGAATAGAACTGTTCCTTCCCCACTGTCAGCAGTTACAGCACTTGACCGCCCCCATTCCACCTCTTAACTTTTCCTCTCTGCTGCCCTGTACCCATGGAATGAGTACCCTGGGAGTGCTCATCAAGTTACTCCTCTGCCATCTCTGTCCTGGGCCTGGAAAATGGAACTGGAGTCAATCAAGCAATTAAATTTGAGACTTCTTAGCTACTGGAAATGTAGCAGTCGTCCTCTAATACACCTACAGGAAATTAAACAATGATATCATCAGCCTATGAATAATTTTTAAATCAACCAGCTGCACCAGCAGATGCCAGGTAGCTGCATCTGTACCAATATAGCACCTGTTCCAGGTACTAATATAGCACAGCACAAGGCTAACTCTTCTTATTGTGCACCCTTCTGTTTATTAGAGGCTTACTTTAAATTAGCTTTTCAGCTCTTCAGGATATGGCTTGTTTCCCTCTATCTCTGCTGGTAGTAATATCTGCTAATAAACAACATGACTAATATTTGATAATAAACAACAGTAGAAGCCTGCATGAACCAAAACTGTGTCTCAAGAGTGCTGATATTATTTCATATCAAAACATTTGGAGGATAAATCTGATAACCTTTTAGTTACCACTGGAAGTTATGATTTGGATTTTGTTCACACTAAGGACCAAAACACAGAGTTTAGCTGCCAATTAGTCCTACCCTGTAAAGCATTTTCTCACTAATTCTGCCAATTCATTCCACTTAGGATCTGGAACTTAAATGGAGGAGGAGGGGATGAGTTAAAAATAGCAGCAGCAGCAAAAAAAAAAGCCAATTAGTAGGAATTGCCACAATAACCTTTGTCAGGATAAATTTAAGGTATAAGGCTCCAAGATAGTTACTATGGCGACCACAGGCCCTTGCAAGGTACCTTTAATGAGAAATGCAGTATCTGTCACACAAGTAAGCAGATGCAGCAGCAGCAGCCCAACAGGCTATTTAAAGACACCTTTCTCCCCTACCCCCTTATTTCAAAGAGCAGCAGGAAAAAAACCTGCTACTCAAGTAGCTTTAATATGTGTATTTTTTTGATTTTTTTATTCTTTCCTCACTTTTTCAGTCACTGAACTGTTAAGATCTCATTGTAAGATTTATCCAAATTGAACAGGTTAGATTTACAAACATTACCCACGCTTTGCCTACTCCTTGCAAAATAAATTTAGCTCACAAATCATCCAAAACTCCAAGGAGTGAAAGGTTTTTACCTAGAAAAATGATATAGACACAGGTTTAAAGTAAGAAAACAAGACAAATGTTTGTGAAAAATCTTGCATCAGTTCTCTTATTTGCCAATACCATGTTGTCAGAGACTGAAATATTAGAGTTTATGACTTAAACATTTTCATGAAGGACTTTTAAAACTGTATTACAAAAGCTGCAGAGAAGACTACCACACCCTGAAGGGGGCTCTGAGAGGCCCTGGACCCTCTCACTGATGAAGATAAGATAAAGTAACAACTCAGGGCTGGGGACATTCACAAAGCACAAGCTTAACACCTCCAGGGTGGAGACCACAGCCCCAGGGCTATCAGCTGCCAGGCTTGAACAGACCCTCGTACCAAAGGGTGGGGGGAGAGAGGCCTTGGGTGTGTGAAAAATACATATTATAATATTGGCTTTCCACAGATATTAAAATGGATGCTATATGTGTATAATGTTTAAGTAGCTTTACTATAAAGATACAGTTTTTGTAACAATAACTAATGCCTTTATTTCTGCTATTAACTAGACTGAGACATAGTAGTGAAATAGCTGATATAGTTATGCTTGTGGTAAGTGAACTGTCTGCTTGGCTGGATAACATCCAATGAACGTGTGATGAAGACCCCTGCTACGGCCATGCCAACTATCAGCAACAACCATCTGCAGAAACCGTGGGCCAAAGCTCAAGCTGGAGGTGACAATAAAATCTGACCAAAACCACAGCCAAAAATGAGCATGCTCTGAAAAGGTGGATCCGAGGAGGGGCCATGTTAAACAGTTCCTGGAACATGTAAACTACTTTGGGGAAAAGTTTGAATATGTGTAATTGTTTATGAATATGCATTAGGCTGATGCAATAGGAAAGGTATGTAAAGGGTGTCTCCAAAATAGCAGGGGTGCTCTTGGCTGAGAGCCAAGGGTACCCAGCAGTGGAATCTTTTGCTTTATCTTTGTCCCTTATTGTCCTTTATTAAACTTTTAAAATTTTAACAGGAGAGTGAACCTCATTTTTCACAGGTGTATGTTGGAAAAGCCTCTGGTCAGAGGCACAGTGACCACCCATCCTCCGCTGTGCAGAGGAGCCCAGCTGAGGGGCCCTTTACCTGGGGGGAGCTTATCCACAGCAGAGGGGGTGTCATGGCCCATCAAAGGCCCCCCAGAGGGGTCCCCAGACCCTGCACCAGAGCACCAGAGATGATGCAACAGACCCTCAGCGTTGGAAGGGACAGTGCCAAACTGGCCCCTGCAAGGGAGGCACGTGGGCGTTCCCACCTGCCCGAAGCGTACATTAATCCACGGGATTCTGTACTCTTCGGTGTGTGGCAGCGGCGACGGGGGACCCTCACCACCAGAAGACCAGATGGAGGGGAGCAACGAGATGTCGCTGGGGCTCCTGGATGGGTGATATGCTCCCACCTAACCCCTGTCACTCTCCCTGTCCCCCCACCCCACACACACCCCTCTTTTTCTATTTCTTTCTTTCTTTTCTCTTTCTTTCTCTTTGCCTCTTTTACTATGAAACAAAATACATCAATTTTTTGACACCAATATCTAACCTCATTTGCTTTTCCTCTTGTTTTTGGGGATATTTTGAACCTTCTAAGTTCTTTCCAGTTTATGCACAGAGACTTGGTTTTCTTTGCTTTTCTGGGTTTAAACCGGATCGTAACACATGTGCAGCTGTTATCATTAAAAAAAAAAAATATATATATATTTTACTAGATGGAAACTATCTCAGATGTATGTTTGGTACTTTCTCCAAATATAGACAGACAAGTACTCAAGAGCGAACAGCTTTAAAAATAAGGTTTCTCCTTTTTCTACACAAAGTCCACTTCATTTCTGGAGTTTACAAACAAAGTCTATTTCAAATCTGGGCTGTCACTGCCACCACAAGCACCCTCATTAAGGACAAGCTTGGATTAACTTCCTGCAGTATACACAGAATGACACATTTCCCATCAGGATTCCAAATAATGTATTTCAGGACTGTGAAAAAATAATGAAATGTGTGCTGCTGCAACTCCTTGGTACCTCTCAGAGTGCGGCATCCAACTCTGGGCTCCCCAGCACATGAAAGACCTGTGGACCTGTTCGAGAGGCTCCAAATGAGGGCCATGGAAATGCTCAGAGTGCTGAAGCCACTCTGCTCTGGAGCCAGGCTGGGAGAGCTGGGGGGCTCAGCGTGGAGATGAGAAGGCTCCAGAGAGACCTTAGAGCCCCTTCCAGTGCCTAAAAGGAAGAAGTAAAGTGAGAAAACCTGAGAGAGACTTTTTACCAAGGCCTGTAGTGACAGGACAGTGGTTTTAAATGGAAAGAGGGCAGATTTAAACGGGATGTAAGGAAGATGGTTTCTATGATGAGGGTGGTGAGGCCCTGGCACAGGTTGCCCAGAGAAGCTGTGGATGCCCCACCTCTGGAAGTGTTAAAGGTTGGATGGGGCTTGGAGGAACCTGGGATAGTGGAAGGTTCCCTGCCCATGGCTGAGTTTGGAAGTGGATGATCCTGAAGGTCCCTTCCAACCCAAATCATTCTATCTTTCTGGGATTTCAAACTACACATTGAATGGAAAGGTTTGTTCAACACCATCCCCATTCTCAAAACCTGGGCACCATCACCCTTCTCAAAGCCTGGGCCAGCTGTCAGTGGTACCTCAGCTGTGCTGGGAGCACAGGAATGCCCCTGGTTCATACACAGTGTCAGTCACTGCTCCTACCCTCACCGCTAATGTAGATACAGTTCACTGCACCTTTTCACTTGTAGCTTTTTCTTGATCAAATCTGGTTTTGTTCATACCAAACTGAATCTTCACACAGTAGAAGAATCCTATTATATCCTATACATCCTCTTCTTAATTATCAATAAATTACTAAACTGCATTTTTTTTATCTTTCTCAATGCCAAAGAGGCAGCTTCTCTCCTTCTAAACACTGCAAATTAAATCCTAAAACCTTTCTTTAAGTAATACATCTAAACGCAAAGCACTCAGGAGAACACACTGTGAAAAGCAGATCAACGGTAGCTTGTGATTTAAATAGGTTAAATGTGGGTTTGGCAACTTTGCAGCCAAGCTTTTGCATTGATGTTAGCAGGTGTTAGATCTCCTTGAAGCTGCAAAAGCTCTGCCAACTCATCAGGAGATGCACAAGTCATTAACTCAATTTTGATATAAAAGATAGGGCTGAGAAGCTTCCCTGATGAAGTAACCATGAAAGGAAACTTTGGTGGTGAGGATCGTTTACATGTTAGGCCCTCATTTGTCAAAGGAAAAGGTTTTAGCAGAGATAATCCCACAGCTGGGATTTTACCACACATTTCATAGCAACCATTAACAGAATTAATATTCTGCCATGTGTCCTGCAGAGTTAACATATATTTCAGTTTCAACTTTTTTTAAAAAAAGACAATGAATAAACTCTTCAGGAGAAATATGGCTGGCCTAGTAAACTATTATTGCAGGAGTCATTTAGAGGGAAAAATTTCCTCATGCAAGCAATGACTCAGTTTTCTTTCCAAAACAAGCTTTGTTTCTGGAGACTTATACAGACAAGAAGAAAAAAATAATTTTAATTCTATGAAAGGCACACTAAACCACTGGCCCAACTCTATTCTGCTACACTGGGTTTATCTAGTTGCAACACATACCTGAATTTATCCAGATTATAACTGTTTTGTTATGTAGTTTATAACTCTTTCAGCCGACTAAAAATATTAAAGCAAATGTTGCTCTCCTGCTTGTCCACTGCCTTCCCCTCTCAGTTAAAGCACAGACCTAAAACCAGCTGCTTGGCATCAGCACATTTTATGGGAAAGAAGACTTTGAAGAGGAGAATAAGCAGCTGGGGAGAGGAGAAATAGAATATTTGAAGCACCTAGAAGAGCACCTGCCACTGGTGAGGAACATCTCTTATTCTTACTATAAAAACCTTCCAACCAGCTCCTCTCCTTACAGCTGCACCTCAGCAGCGCAAATCCTGCAACAACTGCATGTGTGGGAACACTCCAGAAACCTTCAGGTTAGGAATCATGAAAAGATCTGTGGACAATAGCAAAACCTTCACCAAGAAGTAAATAATTCAGTTTGTGAAGACAAGAATCAATAAACCTGTTCCCATTTAACCACTCTAACAATAGTTACACCAAACAGCAAAGCTTTATCCTGTAATTGGGTAGGGGGAAGAAATAATATACTACCAATCATCTCAGACTATTAAACTTGAAATAGTTTTATAATTTATTCTTCCATTTACAGTGCTTGCTTCTATTTTCTCTTTTTTCCCTCAAGTGTAACATTGGATTCCTCTCTCATATTAAGTTTCCTTTTGCAAATATTTTTTCCTAGCTCTTCCTTTCAACTTAAATAGTTTTCGAGTGTCATCTTCTCATTTGGTGAGATCCCTCCAAAGAAGTGAAAACATCCTGTCCTGTGCTGATACAAAACATTCTGCTCAAAAAGATGCTTGTTTAGTATTCAACCACTGCTGAACCATAGGTAGGGTTTTCACAGATGTATTAAAACCTGGATCCAGTTCCTAAGAGGTAAAAGGCAGCTCTGAGCTCACCGTTCACTATTTAAAGCTCAGATTCTTATTTCACTCTGTTCATCACTTATTGAGACTGAACTTCACCTGAATTCATCACCTTGTCCTCTGTAATTCCTCACATCAGCTCCCTCCTTTACAGTCCAGTACCAGGGACCTTCCCAGCCCTCTGCTCACTCCTCTTCCAACAGAGAGGTTCCAAACAAAGCCGAGCAGTTCAGGGCCCAGCTCAGATTCCAGAGGGGCTCCAATGAGGACCTGAGCTCTACAAGTTATTACTCCCTTTCTTAACAAATTAATAATTTCCACTTCTTATCCCAGAGCAGCTTGGATTCTCTGTCAGCTTCTGGTGGGGAACTCCTTCACATCTCAAGAATTACATTAATTAGACCCTCCTTGCCCAGAGGCTTGTTAATTCCTGAACAGAACTTTAATGGATTTATGAGCTACATCTTCCCTGCATAAAGCCCTGTTTACTCTTTCCTAGTTCAGCACACTTATTTGATGCAGATGTACACATAAAACTGAAATAAATCTGTAATTAACCTTCTTTAGCACAAGTCACCCTCTCTCCTAAAGGTACCTATTTATGATTCAACATATCAAACCTGGAATGGTTCCATAATGTCAGGATCTTTCATAGTCTGAAAGCACTATGTAAGATAAGGAGTAATTTCATAATTGATATATGGAGGTTTTAAACACACCTCCCGCACTAGGCAGAAATCAAAGTACTACACAATCCAGATTTAGATGGTAGCAGTCCCACTGAGGGCCAGGAAATCAAACAACTCCCACTGATCTTGTTTCAGAATTGTCCATTATTCTTTAACAATCCAAAGCTAGAGCAGAGTTCTTCATTGTTATGAAAACACATTAGAAAGAGTGTGCGTATTTGAAAACTTCAAACATGGCAAAGCCCTCCCTCAGGAGAATTCAGCTACTGGAAGAGTGGGCTGGAGTGGACAGAAGAAGAGGTTGAGGAAGAAAGATTACAGACTTAACATCTCCCTACTCCCTGCCAAGATTAGACACTTTTTTGGGCAAACCATAAATTGTATTCAAACTTAGCAGAATACTGGTTTGGCTTTTTAATTCAGGACCTATAAATCCTTGAACTGTTCCAAGAAGGCTTCAACTTTTTGCCTGCGATCCCAATTATTATGTTGGCACTGGCGGGGGGGGCAGGGGAGAAAACCAAGACTTCACTTCAAATCGGCTTCTGGAGACACCTTTGTAACTGCAAAATAAAAATGTCGTAAAAGGTTGGCTTTATATACTACAGCATTTACTTAACATCTTTCAGTGATATTTTCAAATCACTGTTGTTTTAGCTTTTGTTTCCAGTTAATGAAGGCAGAATTAAATGGATGTCAAGAGTAAGGAATAAATTCAAGCTGATGAAGCACTAAGTTTAAATGAGTGTTCTCTTTGAAGGAAAGACTCACAAACCAGCTATTTTAATTATACTTTTGATCATCTAAAATAAATTAATATAAATTGGATATTTTAATTCCCAACTTCAGGAAATCTATGCTGTACTGTTGAGATCTTTTACAGAGCATCAGAGAGCAGGCAGAAAGCCAAATCTGGGCAACATCAGAGTGCAACTTTCATAAATCCTTTGGCCATTAAGGCAGACGTAACTGGCAGCTACTCAAGACAATCTTCTTTCATCCCATTAACGCAGCCACCATATCACCACAGCCACAAAACACAGCCAAGTGCTCCTAAATACAGAGAGTGCTATGGTCTAAATTAATCTATTTATCTACAGATATCGATCAAACCAGGTGTGACCTGGAGCTACACCTACGCCCAAATGCTCAGTCTCTGACTGGCAGCATAAACAAAAATGACCTGAAATGTGTTAGGGAGCTTTGCCACAAAAAATAAAAATGATGGTTAATTGGGAAGTGGACTAAAACTATTCAGTTACCTTCACCACTTTGTCCTACAATCTCTGAACGGTCTAGGTAGCATCCAGGTACCCTTCACTCCTTATTTCCAAGTCTCCACATATCATAATAGAGCAATTCATCATGAAAATGAATTCCACTGTTTTTTCATCTGCTAGATGAACACACGAGACACCAGGTTTAGGTGACAGCGAGCAGAAAAAGTATTGCACCTAACTGAACCTATGGAGGAGGACCGTGCGAATTCACATTGCTCACAATAACACACTGCTTAAAGTAATACATGAGTCTGGAGGGCAAGAGCCTTACCAGAACGTGACACTATGTCACTTGTAACAACAGAAAAATCAAGGAAAAAAGGCTAAGGAAAGGAATTTTTCCTCTGGAAAAGGCTGAAAAAAAAAAAACCCAAGACAGATTAGGACAAACTTTGGAAAGACAGAAAGTCTTAGAGGTCAAAAGAAAGTGACAGAGGAATCAGTTCATATGGACACATGCCCATAACACTGCTGGCTTTGGGGAGAAGGAGCAAGTTTACCAATGAGTAGGTAGATTTTCAAATCAAAGAGCACTGTACAGGTCCCTCTGGAGGTACCCACTCAAACCCAGAAGTTGGCCACAAAGCCCTACATTTACAGCACAGCACCAGACAAGCAAATTACTCTTTGCATTCCTGCTCCCATCCAGGCACAGAGCTCAGGGCAGCTCCCTCTGCCCTGCCTTGGGCACTGCTGCATCCCACCGGGTAAGAAAGAATTCTGAAACAATCTCTGCAACAACAATCTCTGCAACAACAATCTCTGCAGCCTGCCTTGAACTGACACTGCAAGGCAAGTCTGACAGAAATTTGGGCTGTGCTGGAGCTGCACAAATGCACTCCCCTACTTGTGTGAGCTGCTGTGGATGACAACTCTTTCTACCTCGTGGTTGTCTGCAATCATTTCACTCAGCACTCACAAGTTTCTGACATGGATTTTGCTAAGAGAGACAGACAACAGAATATCTCAGGTGTGCTGACCACAGAGCAGGTTTGAGACAAAACAGAAATTTTGATTAAGCATCCATCTCACAGAAGTACAGACGAATGTGGGGAGAAAAAACAACGCTGATTAATATGACTTTCCTTTCTCCTTCAATGTTCAGAAAATCTACTGGAGAAAGGACAGACCCCAAAGTTCCATGGAACCTTTTCATCCTGGGAATATTGGTATTTTTGTATTTCATTCTAGCAGGGAGATTAATACATAGTGAAAGGTTGATAATGCTCACCTTCATCCCCCACTTTTTTCCATCACTCATCAGTGTTGAAACGTGATTTTTTAAAACCACAGTCTGAATTTATTTGTTTGTATATGTGTGAATTAAGGGCAAGCACAAGCCATTTCAACTCTGGCTTCCCTCAGGAAGAGATTTTTTTCCTGTTTAGCTTGTTGCTCCATTGTTATCTAACAAAAGAAACAATTACAGATTTTCTTACATTCTTACTTTTTCTTCCACATACCTTGCACAAAAGCGAAAACCCAATTAAAAAGCACTTCAGTCAATTTTTTAACAGGCCTGCACTTTGTCAAATGCTTCCACAACTGTGCCTGGCACCCAGAAATTTCAATAAAGAAATTATTTTTTCCAACTAGTGAAGAAATTAAGGAAGGAAAAAGTCTGGTTTCTTCTATAAGAAAAAAAAAGTTCTTTTTTTTTAAAAAAAATTTCTAAATCTGAATCCTGAAACCAGTTACTCTGACTTTTTTCAAGAGACAGCTTTTGAACCCTGCAAGTCGTACAACCTGTAATCTACTTAGGATTTAAGGGGAAAATGAAGATGACTGGTTTGGATTTTGATTTATAGCTCATTTAAAACTGGGACAGCAAACTCATGCTACATCTGTGTGATATTCCGTATAAGGGCCAAACTATCCAGCCATGTTTATGTTGTACCCTATTAAACTTAATAAATCCTGTCAGAGACAAACTTGGCCTGCGCTCACAAAGCTCCCGTTTCCCCAGCTGCATGCTCAAAATATTATAAATAGTGCAAATTGGGTCTTCTGAGGCCAAGGCAATGTTCAGAGAGGTCAGAAAAATTGCCATGCAGACTAGATCCAGTGAGTTAGTCACCCCTGACTTAGGAAAAGGCAATTGAAGCAGTGGGAAAAGAAAAAGAATCTCATGAAAAGTCGTGTAATACCAAAAGAATTGCCTACCCAGTGCAGTATCCCAGGATTGAGATAATCAATACACTGAGTTTTGGGGAAGGGAGGGAAGGGGAGAGAAGAAACAGACTTCCTTTTCTCAGACAAGTCTGAGAAAGCCAACCCAAAGGGAAGGTCTCTCTGCCAGCAACTGCAGAAGGAAAGCTCACCTGTGCTCAAATACACATTTCTTGACAGAAACAGAAATGCTAAATTCAAATGCAAATTATAAGAAACAGATTATATGCACATTCCCTATGGAAACACATCCTAACTAATTAGAAGAAAGGGATGATATTGCACTGGGGACAGGACAGGGAGACGAACAGGAACATATTGCTGTGAAACCTACAAGGGCATTTTTTTTCATCATCAATTACAGGGACAGAACACTGGAAAAGGTCTTCCTGTTGTGAACTGCGGCAACTGCAGCAACTGCAGACAGATCTGTGGCAATTCCACTGAGGACACCTCAGTCCCAGCCTTTGTGAAGGTCTTTGCCTCCACTTCTCCGTGAGGGTGATGGTCTGATGATGCCTGAGGCCTGAAATCTCTTCATTCCTAGATGCATTCATACACAGCTCAAAGTTCATTTTTCATTCATATGTTCACTTCCTTTAACCTTTACAGGAGAGCCCTCCTCTGTCCTCACCTCATCCAGCTCATTAATAATGCCTTTAAATTTTATTGCGCTTATCAAACCAAAGTCTTTTGTTTTCACCAGTCACCCGCGTCTTCTACCATTTGATCTCCTCTTTGTCCTGTGTGTGTGACCAGAACTGAGTATCATCATTCTCTCCTATCATTCCCTCTATTTGCCTCTCCTGTTCTCAGATCACATTAGGGTTTGGCAGTGCAGTCACACTGAGGACTCCCAGCCCCTGTGATCCCCCACTGGGCCTTTGCACCTTACAAAAGAACCAGGACCATGGAAGAGACAAGCTTGTAAGGGACCTCAGAAGAGCATCTTCTTTTCACAGGATGCAAATAAATTCCTTGAGTACTTTAACTACAAAGCAGTCCAAAACCGAAATTTCTCTTTATTACTTCTTCCATTGCTCTTCCTCTTTTTTATTATTGTTTGGTTTTTTGCCATTCTATAGTTTTTGCAGAATCCTCCTGTAACACCTCCAATTTTTGCAAACTGCTTTGAAATAAATATGAACATCACAACTGGTTCATACTATGGATCTGACCAATGCTAGATGTATCACCCTTTCCTACCGAAACTGACAATTCCTTTACAAATTTTTTGTTAGAAGTAACTAATTATTCACTCAAAATTGTGTACTATGTTTAAAGATTGATTTGGCTATTAGTAGAAAAAAGGCAAACCTTAAAAAACTAAAAGTGTATTTAAAAACTGTCAAATAAGAGAAAAAATAAAAACAACTGCCCTGACAACAAAGGGTGATGTTCATGTTTTAGTTAATACAATTTGACTTGAAGGTATCTCAGAAATATCTAGCTGGCCATAGATTTAACATGAAGACCAAGGGCAACTGCTGTGAAATTTTATTTTCCCTTGACAGCAGGCAAAGCCTTAATCATAGCAGCTTTGTCTTTAAAACATAAACTTTAACAGCAATGTATGGAAAAAATCATTAATCTCCCATACAGACAACATGCCCTGTCATAAACAGACACACAAATTAAACACTGACTTGGCAGCTATGAGAAATAACAATCATCATTTACTTACACATGGACAATAAATTTATTGGGGGAACTTTTGGTTCAAAATGGGACAGAATTTTTAATTCTCGTTCCCTTTGAAACAGGACCTACTTCAAAGTGTTTTCAAAATGTGCATTATTAACTAATACTGCAGAAATTGCAGTGTACCACTGCACAGACTTCACAGCTCAGTTAATCAATGCATTTACATCAAATAATTAGGCAGCAGGAATGGCCCTCATAATTAGTATGCACACAAAGGACTTTTAAAAAATTCTTTAGTTTCCATGGATGAAAGAAACACCATACTACACGATGAGAGGTATAAAAGTAAAAACAGTAATTTGTTTCTTTAATTATTGTTGTCTCATTAGAATCTAACAGAAAAAAATCAAACCAGGTGAAGTCAATACACACAAAAGTTCGCTTAGCAAAACTGAGCAAAATACCTATAATTCTGCTGACTATAAAAAAGAGCAACAAAACTTACTGTAGAGGATACGTGTAAGCAAACTTGCTCATTTAACCCTGTAACCCTGCTAAAAGGCTGGGTAAAACTGCTGACCCAGAAAGGAAGCCTGAACTTGAATGTTGACTTTGCTACTGCAGTATTTCTTCAGAATACTTTTAATTAGGCAACTCTCAATTAAAGAAATCAAAAAGGCCAAAATTCCACCAGTTTTTTTCACATCAGCATCCCCTGGGTCACCAGCACTTGTCAGAACTTGTAAATTTGCACAAAAGTCTCTCCCATTTGAATTACCAACAAAACTGTTTCCTTATCTACCATGTCCTGTTTGCTGTTCATTTCTTAACTTCTCACACCAGTCCTATCCTGGGCAATCCAAGCTTTAATCCCCGTGGTTCTCACATCAAGGCCAGAACAGGCTGAAAAGTCCAATGTGTAAATGTAGAGATCCCAACTCCAGAGTGTCACACACATGGAAGGCATCACCAGCTCAGCTGTGCTGTCCCACAAGGACAGGCGAGAGGATTGATGTACTCAGACCATCCCCACGATCAATCTTCCCCCGTTCCCGAGTGCCAGACACACCGTGCACAGAATGGGAATGGAAAGGCAAGGCAGGGTGTGTTGTACAGAATGAGATAGCCTGGGACACACAATGACATAACATCTATTACCATAAATTATGAAGTGATTTACGCATAAACAAGGGCTGTCATGAAATTTAATTTTAGTGGTTTGATAATCAAGTAAGAAACACAATAATTACCGTACCTACAGTTTTTCAATAAATTCAGATCACTGCTAGTGACAACACCTTTTTGTTCACCGACATTAATACAATTCCCCTCCAAGAGCTGTCTGCTATATTTTTCCTTGTCAGAACAACCTGTTGATTACCTCGTTGATAGGATAAACAAGTTCAGATTTCCCACTGATTACATTCAAAACACTTCTCTCACTGCAAAACTCCTTTAACAGTGCAGCTGACTGCTTCAAGAAACAGCTTTCTTCTTCAAGAAACTCGAGACTCAGCTAGTCCAGAAAAATCTCTGAAGGCTGAACTTTCCAATAGCAGACATGAGAAAATTTGCTTCCCTCATCATCGCATGTCATATGTTCAACTGGAGAGATGAACAAAACATGTCGATACCACAGTGTGATATAACAACATATTTTAAATTAACTGAAGACATTGCCAACACCTCAGCATCACTCAGTGCAGCCAGAACTTCTGTAGAGCAACTTGGTTGACATCTTTTCATGAGGACACCAGTACGCCAGTGCATTTCCCTGTGGATATTAAAGTTTAAAAAAACTCTCACAGGTGTAAAGCAGCAAAAATTAATTTTATTTGGAATCTAGCTTTGCAATGAACCCTAAAATTATTCTAAGGAGTTCAACAAAAGACCCTCCAAAACTCTTGCTCCTCTCTTTTCTTCAACAAACCTCACAGGAGAGGGAGGACAAATCTCCTGTCTTTTTCTTCTCTACTCCAAAGGAGTCTTGATTCTCTTCCCTCCCCACCATAATCTCATGGGAACAAAAGACCTCAAAGTAAAACATGTCACTAATTGTCCCACAATGGGATACAAAGGAACATTTCAAGTCATGTGGAAACCAGAGATGGGAGTATGGAGTCTCTAATTAACACCTTGGGATACAGAGGAAAAAAAAGGCCGATCCTTTCATTTGTTTGTCTGCAAAACAAGCAATGATGAAAGACAGAAAGATGAGTGAACAAAATCACTGAGCCCAAATGATCATTTCTGACTATAAAATGACAGGGAGCAAAATGTTTCTATATCCTTAAATAGAGGGAAAATAGTGTCACTTCTCAGAAACACTGCTTATATATATCTCCAAGAACAGTTACAATGCACACAGTAAATAATCCCAATTATTGGCTTAAAAAGTACAGCAAATCTTAAGTTTACGCTTTTCTGAAAGCTAAAATGATGATTTTCACTAGTCAGCAGAATAATCTTACTGTAGGAAAAGGCATCTATTTTCCAGATAGTCTTTTAATGGCCTAAAGGATGTCACTTTTCCTAAGCAGTATAATGCCAGTTTTTCCTGCCATATGCAGTATTATTGTAGCAGCTATTATTGCCCTATCTCTAAGTTAATTGAAGCAAACTGTCTTTCAGACCTTAAAATAAAAATTTTGTGTAGTACTCTACACATTTGATCCATTTTACATGAATACAAATAAGCCAGAGAACAGGAGAGGGTTGGAATGCACCAAATAATATGGATACTACAAAATGGATCCCGGGGATTTCCCTGCATGGACTCCGAAAGATTTGGCAGTGCCAGCACTGATCTGCTGATAATCCCAGACTTTTTTTGGCGTTTCTGCTTCCATCTCCTCCACCCTTCCCACTGCCAGCACCATGATCAATTTTATACCTCTGTTATAAATCAAATATATTACAGAGAGTGTTCTAGTAAGTGCAGCATCCAAGAATTTCCATCACCATTCCTCATTTTCTATGGGAGCAATGCAAGAATGCCCTGAAAATTCCCTCTCAGCCACAGGAGGGAAAAACTTAACATTCTATAGCAACCACTCTGTAATATAGAAAAGAGAAGCAACACATCACAACTTCCAAGTTATTTTACTTTCTAAACATCCAAAGTGGGAAGCAAAGAGGCCAGAGTAAGCAGGATGCAGCATTATCCTTCTTTGTAGGTCTGGAGGCAGAGAATATGAAAACGTTTACAGTCCCCAGAAACAACAACAGGGACCAAGAAAACAATTTCTTGCTACTTCCACTCTGTCAGGATGGGAGATTTCAAAGTGATGGTGATGAATGGAGAGAGAGAGTAAATTACAAAAGGAAGAGAAAGTGGCTAAAGCTGGCAAAAAGTCATAATTTAAATAAAGGTAGAACGAGGCAAACATTAAGAATGAGGGCGGCATCAAAAAGGTGCAGGGAAGGGGAAAGAAATCCTGAACTTGATTGAAAAGCCTCTCTTTAAATATTAATCAGATTTTAATAACAATCAATGTCCATAGAAGAAAAAATTCATAAAAGGAGAAATCTAAGGAGGGATGTGTTGAAAAGCTTTGTATATTTGGGTTGAAAACCTTCATTCAAAAGCAGATTCCAGGGAACACGTCCCCTGTGTTAAAAAGCAAAGATCTGGAACCAAAAAGGGAAAAGATTTCTCCTTTTTTTTTCTTTTTTTCTTTCCCCAAAGAGCAGCAAAAACCCTTTTCTAGGAGCAGGAAGGTGATTTTAAAGCCCAGTGTATGCGTCACCTGCTTTTCTGTAGTAGATCCATCAGAATAAAAATTAAAACTCAGAGCAACATAGGAGCCACATACACAGTTTTACAATTAAAAGCACTTACCATTCAAGAAATAGATAATAAATGGGTTTATAACTGATAGAAAACTCAGTGCAATTTCTAACCACCAGGAAAAAGGTATTTTGCAATAAGAATGAAAATCACTATTCTTAAAAGGTTTAAATACCTCCAACACATACAATCTCCCTTGATAAAAGACTGTTTCAAAAGACTTATTGAAAGGGTTTATATTCATTACAATGTAATAATGTAAGGATATTGAAATTCAAAATATTAAATCCAAAGGAAAATAAAATTCAATCAAAGGGATGCAAAGAAATTTTATAACCTTATTTGTAGCTTAATTTATATCTGTTATATATTGTCCCAAAAACTCGGAATGAAAAATTTCAGGGGGTTTGAAAACTACAAAACAATGCAAAAAAACAAGAGGCATAAAACTAAAATTATAAAATAATATGAATAAGAACAACATTTTGGTGACTATTTAGATTGCTTTTTAAAAAAGAAAAAAGCCATTTTTTTCCAAATAAAAGGAACAAGCATGTTACTGATGTTTTCGTCCATTGCTTGGTAAAGTAAAATTCAACCTGAGTTTGAGTCAACATATTTCCACTTGGTTGTGCTTTGGGAGTCACCAAGGCAAAAAGCATTCCAAATTTACTGCTATTTTACTGATTCTGTAATTCTTTTTGACAGCTGCATTCCTTGCAATTAACATGGTTTGACTTTGAACTTAATACTCATCCAGGGATTTGCAGACATGAAAACTTCTCTCTTTAACCACGTTTCTCAGTTGCAGGACTTAAAGAGAGCAGCACAACTCTCCCAAAGAAGAGAGGTGTGCAAGGAGCCCCTGACCCAAAAGCAAGATTCCCTTTTTCACATTATCACCTTTTCTAGGATGAAATTGGAATCCAGATGCCACGATCATCTGAAGAAGGTAAACCAAGCAACGCCAGGCCGCAGCCAGCAGCAGGAACCCGAGGCAGGTATGTAATGGCAAATAATGGTTAATAATGAGCTGTACATCACTCCAGTAGGGTTGTAAGAATCAATACTCACAACAGCCCACTTGATTTGAAATACATTTTTCCACAGAGATTGGAATTGCTTTTTCTTCAGTTCTATTTTTCTTGCCTGTAGTTTTCTTTGTAGGAAAAGTGAGGAAATGGCTGGGGAACCACAGTAAAGAAAATTTGGAACTGGGAAAGGATAACAAACTACTGAGATCAGGTTTTAACACCAGGATTACATTCAGACCACGTGGAAATTACATTCAAACACTGCAGAAGTTAAATGAGCTGTACACCTCAGTACCAACTGCTTTGTATTTCATTATTTTTCAGGACTACTACATGCAGGGCCAAAATAAATTTACTTGAGATATTGCTAAAACTTAGCAATGCATCTTCAAGAAAGCAAAACTTTTATATTTTTTTTGCATGTGTACAATGTTTAAAAAGATCACCAGGCCCCCAAATGTCATCAATTTTGTATATACAAATAACAGGGTTAAATCCAGGCCCTTTTAACAGTGACAGCACTCACCGCTGACACTCCCCAGCATGCAGAATTAAATCTTCATTGTTCCTGGCACTGATGGTCAACTCATGCTCTGTGGAATTGAAGACATCAAGAAGGAGATGACACTGCCGGGTGCTGTTCAGATGGAGGGGAAAAAAGCACAATTTCAATGATGATATTATTGTATGTCTATCAAAATTAATATTTATACATGGATATAAATATATATGCCAAAAATACATCCATTCACATACAGGTTTTCTTTCCTACTCCAATTGTAAGAATATCCTTGTCTGTTACTAAAACAACCTTTTTTAATAATTGGAATTTATTTTTTTTTAACTAAAACTGAACAGAAGGGTACATCCTGAAGAAAAGTTCCATGACAGTTCTGACCTGCACGATATCAAGCACCACAGCATTTGATCACCTGTCCATATTCTCATTTTGCAGCTTTCACACTCACTTCTGTGGAAAAAGCCACAGATTTTTTTCACTTCTTTGAGCCATCACATAAAAAAAAGAGTTGTATTATTTTAAATTACCTTGATATAACCCCTTTAAGAAATAAATTCACAAGCAAAAATTTAAATTGCCTTAAATTTATTGTCAAGGGGCAATTCCTTTTCCATGGCTTGTCTGCAGACCAAAACAAGCTGTCAATTAGAGCACTTAACCTCGAGAAGAACTCCTCTGAGAGGGAGAACTCTCTCCCCTCTGTAAGACAGGCAAACACAGGCACTTCTCACAGAAAAACTTAATATTTGTCAGCTCCTGTCCTTCAAATACAAATTTCCCCACAAGCATTTGATAGAAATACACAACTACATTTCTGGTAACTTCAGAAAATAATGCAGACAAAGTTACAGAATAGAAACCTTACTGCAAGAGTTCATTCTAATAAACTTTTGAATTATAATTAATAGTATTTTATAATGTTCACCAGTCTTATTAATCAAGTTAACATTATTAAAATTAATACTTTACTAATTTAGTTACTATTTAATACAATTACATGTTAATGTTTTCAATTAATATTTTATTCTAATTAATATTTTGGAAAATTTTATTCTAATTTACAACCTTTTCTTCCATGTGAGACTAAGCAGAAATAGCAGCATTGGTGATAAAAATATAATACACATGAAAATTTATTTGAACCAGGTACCAAAATACCAAATACAATCAGACAGCTGCAATAACACCTTACCAATCTATCTGAAATTCAAAACTTCCCAAGAAGCTACTGAACAACCCAGAAATATCCCAAAAAGGGAAGAAAGAGGACTATTGGTGAGGTGAGAGTTGTCAGAGCCATCCTTCAATGTGCAAGTTCAAGCTACAGCTGAGTCTTGGGCATCCAAGCATATTTATATAAATATTTCTATTTATTGCACAATAATTTACAACTGAACTGAAATGCCATTCCAAAATTAATTAAACTCAGAGGTGCAGGAGTTTAAGAACATTCCACTTTGGAAATAGGTTCTCTGGTCCATAATACAACTCTCTTCTGAAAATCAGAGATGTCCCTTCCAGAGCACCCACAGCAGGAAATGTTTTGCCAACCCTTGGGAACACTCCCAGGACAAGCCCAGGAGGTCAAGGTTTAGGTCACAAAGTGACAATAAGGTCACCTGCAGCCAGGCACTGCGACACAAGCAAGCACTGCTGGGGTCAGCACCACGTCTCTTAGCAAAAATAAAAAGCAAAAGTGGGGGTGGAGGCTTTTTTAATATATGTTTTAAGAGATTTCTCTCTCTGTATAAAACCCCAATGACTACTGGATATAGAGGGGGATGCAGGAAGGACCTGAGTGCCTGAAGCAAACATGTCAAAACTCAAAAATTTAGAACAAATAAGGAGTCATGGCTCTTGCTAGAAACTTCCTTCCTTAGAACTCACAAGAAAGAAAGAACTGTAAGGGCAGGACTTGAGTCAGTTACCAGAAAGGAATGGAAAAGGGGGAAAAGCTTTCATCAGCATCTATCTCATCACTGGGAGAGTGGGAGAGACCTGTGAAGTCTCAGACAACCTCTGCATCTCCAGTAGATACAATGTGATGAACTGGAAGAGAAACTTCCAGTTTAGATGAAGTTTAAAAAACTTAATATGGAAGGAGTTTGTTATTTCTGCCACAGTAAACCCAAACAAAAAACATTCAAGCCTCCTCAATATCTTCTGGCAGCAGAGCCAAAGTTTTGCAAATAAAACAATTCCTGCCACAAAGGACCTACACAAGCAGTTGCCCCTCAGGACTAAACAAGATCACTAATATTAAAAATTCCCAAATATGAATTCTTGAAAATTATTCATCATAATGAAATTTATTTCCTCCTCTTCAAACACTACACAAAACAGACATGCAGGAGAAAGAATTCTTTCCCTGTCAATTTTAAGTTAATTCTCCAGGGAAATATTTAAGTTAAAAAAATATAAAACTCAAAGTTACAGAATTGTTACAGTACCATGAAAACTTAGAAGAATCAGATATTAGTGTAAAAAAAATTGAAAGTAACATGAAGACTGTAGAAAAAGATAGCACTAGATCTTCAGAGTAAATACAGGACAGTATCAAAGAGACTATTACAGCAACAAAAGCCAAACACAAATAAAGGTTACAAAAATATTTAAATTTAAACAGCAAGCTTCAAACAGAAGCTGCATCCAAGTAAGGCAACCAAGAAAGCATAAGCTCTGGAAAATCAGACATATAGTCAAAATAAAGTTTAAAAAAAAAGAAAAAGAAACACTCAAATTGTTAAAGAAGAATTTGCTGAAAATCTGAGAACTAGCAAATTTATTTTTTTTTAAAAAATGCTGCAATCAGTAGGACTGTGTAGAACCCATGATTCTGAGTTATGAAGGTTCCAGGAAAACAAAGAACTAACAAGAAAGCCAAATAATTAATACCAATTTTCCCTCCAGCACACCATACATAAGGCCATCCTCTGCAAGACAGAAATTAATGAACCTCTTTCAGTGTCAGTAAAGGAGATTTGAGAGGCAAATCATGTTCATGTAAGTGTGATAAAGGAACTCCAGAGAGATTTTGCTGAGCTCCTATATTTAAGTGCAGTCAGAAATGTGTTGCTTAAACAAAGCTCTTTACCAGAAAATTTACAACATCTAATTGTTTTAAGGATTTTAAGGCAACTGACCAAATCTTAGACTATCAGTGCTGACCTCAGCACTATGTAAATCAGGTTTTTTTAAAGTCTGCCAGCTTAAAAAAAACCTAACCCACTCAAAATAATAAACGGATCTGAAGTTGATTAAATTATATACCAAAATGGCCTACTGACATGTTTGGCAGAGGAACACCAGTCATAAGGCACAGATTTATCGAACTGGGGAAGACTTGCCCCCCCACACACAATTTCTTCTCCCTTTCCCAAACTATCCACCACCATGTCATAGTTTACACTAAATATTTATTTGAGGAGGGTAGATTTTGACTCCTCTAAGTTTAGTCAAGTAGGTGTTAGTTACCATTCATGCCAGAGAAGGCAAGAGAACACCATCTCCCACAGTTCACGCACTGTGAAGGGTCACCAGTGGCTCCCCATTCTTTTTTAGGGGTCATTTCACTGTTCCCAGCTCCTATTGAGGGTTTGGATTGAACACATGCAGAATAAGTCAGTTTGTGTTTGGGTGGGGCGGGTTTGTGGTTTAGTATCAAATACACAACATGAAACCATCATCAGCTGTGCTGGACCATGTACAGACACCAGGATACAGAACAAAAGTTCTTGAAAAGGTTTGACTCTTCTTCCTGTCTAATGGGAAGGAAATAAGTCTGGGTCCAATAAATTAAGCCTACCGAAAATCACAGCACCCAAGCATTTTTCCATTTTGATAAACTTCCTTATTTGTTCATGATGTTTGCTTTTGAAAAATTTTCCATAAATGTCATGTTCAAGATTTTCTTTTACAAGTGACACAAAACTGCAGAAGGTTGTACAGGTAAAAACTAGAATTACAAGGAAACATTTTCAGTAGATTGATTTATCATCTGAACATCTCAGAATAACAAGCAAGTTTAAATCAATACTTATAACAAACAAAACAAAAATTAAGAATTTTTTTTTTAAATTGAAAATTGAGTTAATTCAACAGTGTTTTAGAGATTTAGTGTATAAATGAGTTTCTCTTATCATCTACTGCAGAACTGAGAATATAGCACAAGCAAAAGTCAGCAGCACAATGAATCATGCTGTATTTTTAAAATCTTACAATGCCAGTTATGGTTCCAAAAACAGTCACAAAACTGGGGCCATGGGAACTTCAGGCAAGTGACAATGACACTGTGATCTAGAAATCTTTTTCAGGAGGATTGTGATTACTTGAAATGACAGCAGAGGATATTCTTCAGTAACACTGAACACAGAATTAAACCCCAAATGCAGCTGCAATGATGGCTCACTTCAATGAACAGTCTCTCTGCAGTTCACTCTCTAGCTTAGTTTTAAAGTCACTTCAAAAAAGAAACTCTCAGGGGGGTTGGCAAGTTTTCTGCATCCTGACTCATCTCACTTTCCCATCAACTGAAATCATGGAATATTTTCATATCCACGCTTTTTCTTTTTTTTCTTTTTTNTTTTTTTTTTTTTGCTTCTCTTCTCTTTTCTTTCAACAGCCATCATTACTCAGAATGGGACACAGACAGGGAAGAGGAGAAGCTTTGGCCCTGATGACAGTGGTGTGACAGATGACAACCCTGCCCTCCAAAATCCACTGACCAACACAAAGAGCAGCACAGCAGAACAACAATCTACAGCACCTTTGTTGGGGCTGTTGTGTCTTCAATAGGGTCTTCTTTAATTTAATTTTTAATAAATTATCTAAAAATGAAGTTCTAAAGACTAACTTCCCATGATTAAGTCAGTTTATCCACCTTACTGGCAAAAGGTCTTTTCACATATCCCAAGCAGCGTCCTCATCTGACTTCTCCCAGTTGTAAACCTTTTCACTTATGCTAAATATTCCCAGCACATCTATAAATATTTGCAGATTTATGTTCTCACATCTTCCTATGTGAAACCATACATATTTAACATTTTGATCTCAAAAATCAATTCTCTCAATCTGCAAGCTACTTTTTGCTGCTCTTTCATGAACTCACTGCAATGTTACACCATTAGCAGAAGTTAAATAGCTCTGATTACCAAGATAATTTAACTATTGGGTGTAACCTCCCATGTGTTGTAAGTTACCACTCAGTAGAAGCTATATTGAGCTCAATAGTGTATAAATAAGGAATATTTTCTAGAATGACATCCAGTCCTGAGAACACTAATATAAATCCACTGCTTGACAGATTTTCCTAATGATTTGTCAGTTTAATTGCACCAAATGAGAGCTCTATTTGCTTTATTTAGTTGAATTTGCCTGGTTCCCATTTTGACTGACTTTTAGTATTGATATTTTTCATTAACAAAACAGTGAATTTAGTACTAATTATTTTCTCCATGTAGAAATAGCAAATCAGTTTAAACAGATCATATCTTAGTCTTCCTCCAAACTAAACATCTTGCTCTTCAAGCACCCAAACAAAAGAGGTTTTTCTCCACCCTTCATAGCTCTGTGACATTTTGAACACCAAAATACTAAGAAAGATAAGACTATAAACAGCTGCCTATCAGTAGGTGGCTGATTCTCAATCTGAATGCAGCAAATGCAATCACTTAAGTTAAAAATCTGGCTATATAAAACCAAAAAGGGTTTCAGAAAATGCTACATAACTTTATATCATGTAACAAAAAGGTCGGTTAGAGCACAGCTGAAGAAACAATTCTGTTTACTCTTTCCCTTGTATAATTTGTAAATATACAATAATCAGGATTTCTGATCCAAACCTGATGTGTTGCAATTTATTGTAGCGAAAATAGGGGCAACCTTGGAAACTGGAATGGAAATTCTAAAAATTATGTCTGATTTCATTAAACCTCAAAGTTCTACCCACCCAGCTGAGGCCCTCCTGAGAACCCTCACCACAACCAAGATTTCTCTGTCTCCAAACCCTCAGTGAAACCAAGTTGGAAAAACTGCATCCTAACTTTTAATACAAAGCAATGAGAAATCTCAGACTACGGAGCACACAGCAGGCTCTGCTACGAAGTGATGCCTTCTTGACAAAACCAAATAATTTCATTTAATGACCTACATTAATGACACAGAGGAAAATTACCTTCAACCTATGGTTAGATGAACTGGCACTTCGAATTTTACAGTGTCAGACCTGCTACAATTCCTTTTTTTTGCCTCTGACTCAAATACAAGAACAGAGTCTAAGGCTCAGCACCTGCCAGAAGAGATCTGCAGCTGACGTCTCAGCAGAGACGAGATAGAAAGTATTCTGCCCCACAAAAAAATTTAAAGATTAAAAAATTACCTTATCATCTTGAACTTGTAGAATTTACAGGTAAGAATATTATTACATATCTGGATTCCCAACTTTGCTTGAAACTTAAGGCAAC
Source organism: Oriolus oriolus (assembly GCA_013400235.1). Taxonomy (NCBI): domain Eukaryota; kingdom Metazoa; phylum Chordata; class Aves; order Passeriformes; family Corvidae; genus Oriolus; species Oriolus oriolus. The sequence continues at coordinate 31,990 of VXBT01004032.1, forward strand.
CATCCCTGAGGACTGACTTCATCTACAAATTCAGACTGTCTCACCACATTTGTAATAAACAAAATCAACGTTTTCTGGCCTTTTGTACTGATGGCACAGTGGCAAGGGACACAAGGCGACCAGCAGCCCCCTCTCAGCGTGAAGAGCACACCTTACTTGAATTCTTGTCAGACGTGCAGTATTTTTTCTGGCATTTTTTCATGATCTTTTGTAAAAGCAATAAGGAAGGACATTCAGTGCCCACGAAAACTGGCAGATAACACCTCCGAGAGAAACAACAGGTATAAAGAAAATTGTTCAACACAACCTAGATAAGTTCCGACAGCAGACTTGCTTAGAGCTAACAGGATATCAAAATCAGGAGGAGAATCACACAAAACCATCAGCAGAATGTATCCTTACACTGAACCATTTGCATCCCATCTCCACCAGCAGTCTAGGATCAGATCATGGGATCCTCACTGGCAGTCTGGAACCTGCTGGTAACTGCGGTGCTTGGAGGCCTGGAAGCAGAGCAGTGTTTTGGGGCTAAGGCCTGCTAAACAATCAATTAACGTGGTGTGGCCAATCACAGAAGACAATTAGTACAATTTTACTATGTAGATGTATCTGCATTTTTGATAAATATGTGGTTAAACAAGTAGATTCCTGAAGCCCTTCAAGACTTCATTGAGCTGCAGACAGAGTGGCAGAACATTGAACATTAACTCCTTATCTCTTATACCCCATTCCAGGGCTGCTTCAAACTCCTGCGCTGTTGATGATGCCTCCTGGGACAATCCCCTCCCTGCACACATGAACTAGCAGAGCCAAGGATCACGGGTAACATGATCAGAGGGAGTATTTCCCAGCACAAGGCTGTTCTGCCAGCCCCTTTGGATGCAGGCAGCAGAGGGAGCACACGGATACACAGTGAAGGACCTTGGAGCAGATGAGGCCCTTCACTGACAGAACATCTCATGTCCCAACAGGAGGGCTGAGATCTCAACCAGAATTAGGTGTGGGGAGAGCTGAGATCTGAACCACAGAATCACAGAATCACCAGGTTGGAAGAGACCTTCAAGATCACCGAGTTCAACCCATGCCCTAACACCACCTCAACTAAACCATGGCGCTGAGTGCCACATCCAATCTTTTTTTAAACACATCCAGGGATGGTGACTCCACCACCTCCCTGGGCAGACGATTCCAGAACTTTATCACTCTTTCTGTAAAATCTTTTTCCTGACATCCAACCTAAATTTCCTTTGGCGCAGCTTGAGACTGTGTCCTCACACCAGAATTAGGTGTGGGGAGAGCTGAGATCTGAACCAGAATCAGGCCACAGATCAGGCACTGCAGCATGGTAAGGGCGGCACCCAACCAATCTCAACACCCCTATAAACCAGGACAGACAAAGGTTAAAAGGATCTGCTGTCATGATTAAAGTTAACTGAAGATCTATTGGAGATGTGGTTACTGAAACTTCTTCCCATGAGGCAGGAGCTTGTGCATGAGTCGAAGATATAATTTTGCTTAGATATTTAAAAAAAACAGAACCCAAGCCCAAAATCCCAGTTGTTTCAGTGATGTTTCACATGCATTTCTGCTCAAGCAGCTAAACAGAAGAAATAACAAATAAGTTTGGAAGACTTTTACATAAACCACAATCTTTATGTTACAACGGCGGGGGTGAAATGTTTTCATTAACATTTTTCCTGAGGTTTTTTTCACTAAAGGACTAAGGGAAGAATCAATGCTCAAAGTTTTTTTTAGTTTGCTTTGACTTTTTAAGCCCAGGAGTCAGTAAGCTAATGTTTCTTACTTTTGTGGAAGCAAAAATGCAAAATAAAAACAATAAAATGAAAAATAAAAGGAAAAAAATTAATCCAGATAATGAAAGCAATGACAACTTCCATTCTGAAATGACAGCTAAGGAGGTAAATTATAAAATACAATTTCTTGTAATGACTAAACAAAAATAGCTCAGCCCCTCAGACAGTACTTAAGCAATGAAGTCTCAGTTGTAAACAAAAAAGAAATCAGATTTGAGCTTTTACCAGAGCAAGCAAAATTAAAAAAAAAAAACAACCCAAAAAAACCAACCAAACTTAAAATTTGCTGTCATTGTGTGTCAGATACTGGCAGAGATGATCAACAGTAAAAAACCAAACTTTGTTTCCTCTAATTATGAACAGTTATCCTTAGCAGATTGGGATACACATTTCTGCCATTTTTCACTAAATGATAATATCAAATACCATGACTTCTCCTTCCGATGGATAATGTGCACAGGGAGGCACAAGAGTAAATGAACAGTGTTACAGATCACTAAAGCCAATGGCATGGAACAAGCAGGAAGAGGTAAGAACTCCAAAAAGCATTCACGACTTAGCAAACAATATATACCTAAAGTAACAACTGAAACAACAAAAAAAGCCTTTTGACAGGTCTAGCAAGAAAACATTTCTGAGAGAAATGTAATATTACAGTCTTTTCCTCCAACTTAGTAAAGCTTTTAGGCACCCTTAAAAGCAGCCACATCTTTAACTACATCTCCAATCAGCAAACCACTGAAAGTTTCCACTGACTTAACTGCTGATCAGAGTGATGAACAGGCAAAGGGTGAAGCAAACACACACAATGTGAGCTGAAGCACTTGGCTGAATTTGAGCCACTAAATATAGCACCAGCTGCCACACGACATGGGAAACTGTGCCCTGCTGAACACACACTCTGCCTTTGAATTAGCACCTCCATCTATTTTTAAAGATTTCAGGATTAAATACTTGCCCCACATCATAAACTCCTGAGAGCAGATTAACAAGGCAGGAGTAGGATAACCTTGTCCTACACAAAATGCAGCTGGGGAAGCCAAGCACAAAAGGCCAGCATCCCAACAAGGAAGAGTCAGAAAAAAGCATCAGGTTGCACTTGAAGCTTTTATGGAAGGTTTGCAGCTTCACACCCAATCCACACTGTAAGGAATTGCAGTGAACATCAGAGCACTCTGTCCATTAAAAATATACATTTTGAGAGCATGGAGAGCTTTTTTGACACTGAAGGGAGGGGACTACGCATTCAAATAATAAATGAAACCTGGTTATTTTAACCTTTATGATGATTCTTCTTGAAAACTATTTTAAGTTGATGCTGTGGTACTTCCAGGTTGTTCAAGAGAGATCACTTATTCAATCTTGAAAACCTTACAAAGGCTGAAGAATGTGCCATTGAAGGGATGAGACTCTGGACATCATCTAAAAGGGGCTCAGAATTTTGCAAACAATTGTTCCGGATCCCGTGTTCTGACTTTGCCAAGCAGCACTAAATTTGCTTTACTTGAGCAGTTCCTAAAATAATAAAACCATGCCTATTATGTTACACTTTCAAGCAGCAAAATGCTCAAGAAACTTGCTTACTAATAGAGCCATATGGTTTTACAAGAGCAGGACACAAATGACTCATTAAAAATAATCTTGTTTGTCTCATTTTTGAACATTTTCTTAAAAAAACTATTGCAGAATTTCATTATCTTTGCCTAACCTAAAATTCCCTTGCTATTTACAAAGGTCATTATTTGCTGTATTAGCTCTGGTGAATAACAGAATCCCATCCTTCTTGGCACTGCCATGATTACAAACTCCACTCCCTTGTCAGTCATCTTTCCTTCAGCAAGTCCAGGAGTTTCTTTAAACATATGTTTTAACATAAGTCCCATCTTATCACTCTTCCTGCTCCAGACTCTCCAACTTTTCTTCATGTTGAAGCCTAAAACTTTCCTTGAGGCTTTAATTCTTCTGCTCACAGCCCTGTTTTTCAGGATATGTTGCTGCCACAGGCTGTCCACCCATCCCTGGACATTTTTGCCATGCTATGATACTGGTGACTGAATTCCTTCCTTTGAAAATCAAATATTCACCCAGTATCTCCTAGACTGGCATTTCCTTCTTGCCCATCTTCAGATTTCTGAAGTCTGTCATGAAAGGGTCCCAAGCTCAGTAGGAATCTCTTGAATAATTAAGTTCCCTCTCAACTATTAGTATTATTAGTGTTGCAATACATAACTGCACTGAAATAATCTCAGAATTTAAATCAAATCAAATTCTTGCTCCCACTGTACACAGAGGACTTTTTTAAAATAATCCTGCTAATTATTAAAACTGATTGCACTCAGTGGCTGATGAATTTTATTCAAATTTTACGATCACATTTGACCACCATCAAGCGTTGCCTTGGTTTTTAACATTCACTATGACATGTGAAACTACTCTGTGGTTTACAAGAGAAAACAAACACCAAAGGAGAGTCTGGTCACAATTTATTCGTCACATCATTCACACCTGCATTTTGGGTAAGATTCTGTTATACAAACACTAAACTCTGTAATGCACAACACACCACAACTGCTAAGAGACACAGAAAAAATGTCATCAAACCATACAATAAACATGAGATATCCTGTCCCTGCTAAAGTAAATCATCATGAGAAAATGTTTGAACCTCTGAAGCTGTTGAATGAACATGAATTGCTTCAATAAACTCCTCAATGAGGAATTTTGAAAATTTGTTCACATAATTCTTTACCTACATACTGCTGATGATATTGAAAAGGTTTCCAATAAGGTCTTTGGGTTATATTCAATAGAACAGAGACAGTGAGTGAGATTTCAAGAGTCAAGGCAAGGCTCACCTTGTTGCTGGCAGGGTACTGATGCGAGTGAAGAAAACAGAGGGCTCCACCTCCACGTGGAGGCCCAGAGCAAGGTTCCTGTAATATCCTTCAGCATGTCCTGGTCCACCAGAGTACTTGAAATTCAAAATGGCTTCCAGGGTCTAGAGAAATAAAAGTCAATACCTTGTTAGCTGGTTTTCACTACTGTGCATTTCAAAAGTTCAACTAAATTAGGCCATAGAAGCGATTTGCAAATTTGCTTTCCTAACCCATCCGTTCCGTTATCTCAGGAAAAAAGGCAATCTAATAAATAACTGCAGCTTAGGCAAACAGTTGCCTAATCCTTTTAAAAACTAAAAGACTGCAGCACAAAGTCAGCTGGACTTCCCTTTACATAATTCATCTCCATACCACATTCAACATTGAAAAAATGAAGATCTTAATTTTGCTTAAAAGACTTTAGGGTTTATGAAATGCTCTTTCATACTGTTGAAAAATATCCGCCACTTCATGATCTGTAAAATCAAATGAAAAAGCTTCAAAGTTTGGGGGCAGATAAAGATTATACAAAACTAAAGGAATCTGGTCTCTCAACAAGTCACTGCAAACTTACTTCATCTCCATGAACTAACAGATTAAAACAACACCTAACTGCATGCACCTTGTCTTTCTTTGTGTTCATTTTATAGGAAATGGCTGGTTAGTAAATATTCAAAATGAGGGTGATCCTCTAGCATGAGTCTTACACATTCACTGCTCTCAGCAGCCCTGAGCCTTTACTTCTGTGAGGAAATTTGGGGCTTTGTGTCTTTTCCCTCAATGAACAGCATGGGAGAAGCACAGTCCCAGCACAGTCCCCATGTCATCATCGGTGTTCAAGCTCAGAACAACCCTTTGATTGATCCAAAGAGGTTATTCACCACCTCTTCTTTCATTATGTTCCTGAAATACGATTTACTGGAAGCAAGGTGAGAATTTGGGAAGCATCACTGTTTGTTTTTTCATTTCTTCTCAGTTTTCATTCTGGTCCTTGGGCAGCTGCTACGGCCACATCTCAGAGCAAGGCAGAGGTAGTGCCAGCCCTCCACCCTAACACAGGCATCACATATTATGCTGAAGCCTGTATCTGGAAGGACAGACACTTCTTAAAAGGGTTCAGAAACAACAGTTTCATCTTTGTTTGGCTTTTAGCTCATTCTTTATAAAATAAGGCAAAAAATGCCAAAGCTCAAGTCAACAACTTATCCAGGAGAGCAAATCTATTTATCAGACACCATCAACCCTCAGAGAGGTAAAAGAACTCTGCTTCTCAGCTGGAGATTTACAAAAAAAAAATTTATGAGACCTGTTGGTTTATTTCATAAGCTCTAAGGAACAATCTAAGGATTTCACAAAAAAACCCCATTTCTGCTTGATACCATTCTGTTCATAAGTCTGGCCAAAGGAAAAGAAACAGAGACAGAATCACTTTCTTAAAATAACCACAATCCAGTGATTTAAAGAATACCAAAATCAAGAGTTTAATGTTTTGCTGCATGTGTGCACTTAACTGTTCTGCCTATTTCCATTTCGCTGTTAAGTGGGCTAATTTTAATTCTTAATTTAGTTCCATTAAAATTCATGAGAGTCATCTTACAATACAAATAAAACCCTTCACTGGGCACTCTGGACATACCCGTCTACTCTGTTTATGTCAATTCCTAATTTGTAGTTAATGAACTCAAGTTTATGTTATGTCAGGAGAGCTAATCAATATTAAAGACAAAAATAAAAAAGCACAAACCCATTCAAAACATACTTCATCCTAATTAACCAGCTGGACCATTTCATAAAAATCAGAGCCAGGCTCTGGAAGTACAGGGATCTGACACTACTTACATTGCAATGTGAGAATGGACTTCAATTTCAATTAGGACATTGTGAAAACTCTATGCATGTTCTGTATTATTGCTTTAATGCTCACAGTGTCCTGCTGGGAAAAGCTCCATGGTTCACTCTACACAGGACCGTGGCACAAAGCTGCTCTATCAGGCCCAGCCCTCTGTCATTACAGGTGAACACATAACAGATTTTAGCTTGAAATGTCACAGAGCATCACTATTCCAGATTCAAAACCCCTTTCCATTCTATACCAAGTGAAAAACCTCCAGAAAAAAGGCTAAAAATACAACCATTATGTGCAACTGATGAGCAGGAGAGTTTAATTGCACCTTCATAATCTTAGTCCCTGCTGCAGTCGGGAATTTGAGAGAGAAATCCTGCTGATGATGCTGTGTCTCCCCAAACCCCACTGGAGAGAATAGGGGAGAGGAAACCCAACCACCTTCCATTAATCCAGACAGCAGCAGGATATCCCTTCTCACCCAAAATGTAAGATCTAACTGAGCACATTTAACACTGAGGAGACGAAAGATTCTGAGAACTGCAGAACACCCAAACCTCTGTTCTTTCTATGGCCATGATGATTTGCTGGAGTCTGTGAATGTGCACATGCACACAAAGAAAAAACATCAGGCAGATTTTACATCAGGACTGTAGATGGATGTGTAGGAGTGGAGCAGGACTGAAGGAAATTAATTTTTTTCAGGAGCCTTCAGGTGATTTAGAGAAAGTTTTATTGCTTAGGATTTATGTAATATGAACAGAAAAAATATTTTTAAAACCCCACAACAACAACCAATTCAATCTCCTTTAAAACTTCAAAAACTATTTCCTGTATAACATGAAAGGTTGATTTTCTATCTCTATGATAGAAAAAAAATAAATCCTACACTTTCATAAACTTAAAAATTTAAAATAATTTACCACTCTCTCCCACAGCACCTGCTGAGAACGGCCCAAATGCTACAGCCCCTGATTTAAATAATGTTGTATCCTCATTCCTTGTCAAACCTACACAAATCACAGCCTGAGCTGTAGATTCTCTTCATCTTTACAAATCCCAACAGCATCTCTTAGATTTCTCCAAACTGCATCACTGTAGACTGGAAATAAGATGGCAGAGTGTCCCTGTGAACATCATTGTGCCTGCAGATGATCCATAAAAAAGAGAAGGAAGGAAGGATGGAGTACACCAGACTCTCGGGGCAGGCAGGAAAAGAAGCCTATTGGTAACTGTTGAACACATCTGAAATTCAGACCTTGGAGGATTCCTGTTTTGAAGGCAGAGCTCCATTCTGGAAACTCAGCAGTAAATATTTACTGTGATAGCTTTGTCTTGATAATTTTTTTATTATTTCATTGGTCCTTCCTTCTATTGATGAAGGAAAGGAAACAAAAATGTTTCTCCGTCTAAGTTTCAAATGAGACATTCTTAACCAACAGCACCCACTATCAATGACACCCACCAGAAATATTCTACAGATAAACTATCAAAAATTGCTGGTTTGGTTTTTCACACGTTTTGTCCTCTATTTTCGGCATAGATCTGGCACCAGTTTGTTCATGGAAATCATTCCCATATTCACTTCCATAATAAAATTTAAAGCAAAGCTAGAAAGGAATCGCTGTTTGATGCCACTAATGAAAAGTAAACCACTAGGCACTAAAGTTTCCCCATTCACTGGCAACAGTCAGCACCCATCTGCCAACACCTCAGTGGTGACTCTGAGCAGCAACATCTTTAATACTGATTTTTAATTGCCAATTCAATTGCAATCCACAACTCAGAGCAAGTATTCCTACTGAGCTACTACCACAGTACTTCCTACCCAGAAGCAAAGAGCAAAATCTAAAGAGAATTTCCATCTGATTCTACAGATTATTGCTACTTAAGCAGAAACCAGAGCATTACTGACTGGGAACAGAAACCTCCAAAACAGGCAATGACAAAAGAAATAGAGAAATGATTGGGGGAAAAGCTGTGTGAAGGGCATTTCTTGTGCTGGGAAGAGAAATATGGTGCTCAGTCCTTTCTCTCTGCTTTTTCTCAAGTGAGGAATGGTTGACTGAATACTTGACTCAAGAAGCTTTGCCCCCCCAAGAAATGCTCAAAATCTTATGTGAAAAATAACATTATTTTAACTCAAGAAGTTTTCTTAGACCAAGAGGAAGTGAAGGAACTATAAATCAAGGATATAAGGGCCCACCTGCAGAGACGTAATCATTATATGCTCTATATAATGGAAAATAAAACTTCCATAGAAGAACACAAAGCATCAGCTTAATTTAATATTAGCAACTCTCATAATCAGACTCTTTTTAAGAAAAAATCTTCAAGACATGAAAAGCATTGAAAAAGTAATTTTCTTTTAAACAAAAGGAATTGAAAAGCAAGCTGTAAAAAAAACTTTTTAAAACTGTTGAATGGCAAAATTAGAAATAATCAACAAAGAAACCACCAACAGTGAGAATTATATACACAGTGCATGTATTAGTACTCAGGAAACTCAAATTTATAGCAATATCTTGTAAATGAGCAAACAATCAATAAAATGTTCATTTACTTTCCTCATTTCTGATGAAAATTACTTTTATACATCTTAATTTTGGGTTTTGGAAAATTTACCAACTTGGAAACAGCTCAGATCAGAAGCTCCTGAGCTGAACTCCTACATCATCTATTTTGCTTGGTCAACTTGTTTCATTACTCTTTGCTTCTTTATCTCTAAACAATTTTACTGGCAATAATTGACTTTATCCCTGGAAGAACCAGAAGATTCTGTTGTTATTATATTTTTTTTCTTGGAGTATCCCATCACCCCACATCCTGCTCTTTGTGTTTCAGAGAACCAGACAAAATTTTGTCCTCAAATTTTTTCCAAACTGAAACATAATTTTTGAAATATTTATTATCAGTGTTTTCTGTAAGTGGGTAAACTTCAAAATACACCTTCCTTTGGAAAAAAAAAAAAAAGATATGTTATTTTATTCCCAAATCCTATCCTGCTCTTGATCTGTTTCTCACCCAAATTTCCATTAGCAGTACTGGCTACACACATTCCTGAGTGTTTAACCACTCTTGCTGACTTTAGCCCCTTTTCTCACCTGTTGCTTTTGTTTTCTGGTTTGTTTGGGTGTGGGAATTTTTAAATTATAAACCCCAGTTCTGTTAAATTCTCTCTGCCTCCCTCCCTCATTCCTCTCCTTCTCTGACCATCCTACTCCCATACTCAACTCTGACCAGCAATCAGTAAAATCCTCATCAGTAAAAAAAGAGAAATTAAAATGTGTGACTTCATCAGTTCCATCTCACAAAAGGTACCAGAGGACCTGTCCCAACAAAATAAATTTCTCCATTTCTTCTATTGTGTGGAATGCTTAAAATCTTTAAAGAGCTTTGTGTAATTAAATAATGGATCAGGAATTTCATCTGCCTGGCTGTAACTAATTAAATTATCTGGCAGTAACAAGGAGAAAGCGAGTTTCTCCAATTAACCATACTCTTTTCAAGGGCAGCAGGTGACCCTGGCAATGCCCAAGCTCCAGACAACAGCAGAGATGGCTCCAAAAATGTGCAGTACTGGATCAACCCCAAAAAGGTCCAGTCTTGCAAGCTGCAAGCTTTTAATCCAAGCATGTGGGATATGCTGGTCCAGCACCATGTTTCAGACAGAAATACAGGGCATGGGACACAGCTGAATCTTTTGTTTAAGGAAAAGGCCATAAGGTGAGCATTGGGAAGGAAATGGAGATGCCTGAATAGCTGAAACCATGGATGAGACTCGAATACATCAAGCTTCCACTTCGTAGCAATCTCTGAACACAAGGCCTGTGTCTATGTTTAACACTGAGCTCAAAATCCAGTCCTGACATTTTGAAATGCACTCAGCTCTGCCTGTCTATTCATCTGCCTATCAAAATTAATATAGGTTAGCACTTTCTTGAGCTTTAATTTTCAATAGTCTAACAAAAAAATACTTGTCATTTTTGTTTCTTCCTCTCATCACTGAGTCTACAGCCCATGGTTCCACATGGCAACCTGACAAAGGATAAAGCCTGTATAAAACAAGAGGTTTAAAGGATAAATTTGTGTAAAAAGAATGAGGCTTAACAGCAGCGTTGGGAGAAGCAACTGGTGCCTCTATGTCCATGGGCTGAATATCCTCCTGCCCACTTGTTCTCAGGAGGATAAAAGGAAAAAATACCACTCCCACACTGCTAAAGAAAAGCAGAGACACTTCTAGCTAGCTTCAAATTCTCTAATTCTCCTTGGAAAATTCTCCTTGGACAAAAATCTCCAATCTAACAGGAAAAACATCCTCCAGTTAAATGACAGTAGCATCAAGTCTTTATTACTCCCTAAGGAAAGAACAGCACTACTGGAATCTGTGGTTCTGAGATACACACAACTCCTTAGCATCAAGTCTCTGGACCCAACTCTTGCTGCTAAACTCAGTCCTGAAGGATTTGGATATTGATATCCTCAAAGCTTCTTCCATGCAGGAATCTTTTCTTCACACTCAGATATTCCTTTACTTGAAATGCTGGTATTGAAAGGACATTCAGGAGGAGAAGTGGAGTTTATCAGTTGTGATGAGGAGAGCATCAAGCCTTTACACCTCACAAGGGTTAATTCAAGGTGATTATTATTTCAAAATTGAAAGTAAATTGCTTCTCTTTAATGTCTTTAGTGTCTGGTACAACCTTAGGCTGCCCAAAAAAGGTCCATGTCAAGAAATGAAGATAAGAATTTGAACACGTCAACAAATATATGTGAAGTTTTCTGCCTGTAGAAAACACTACCTCATTATTATTTAAAAAAAGATATTATATATTAAATTGAATTTTTACATTAAAATAATTTGTGCAGTAAGTGCACAGTGACATCACAGAATCACAGATTCACTAAGGTTGGAAAAGACTTCCAAGATCATCAAGTCCAACCATGGAGTTGAGATTGACAGGAAGGGATCTTTTTGCTTTGCAGAAAGAGATTTATTCCTTGCACTCTCACTGGACAATATCAGTCTCTTCACTCATGGCTAACCTGTCTGATTTTCTGGTATACAAAATGTCCTTTAGGGTTTTTGCATTTTCATAAATGATATGACTGTCCTCTTTTTTTTGCTGAAACATAAATTCTGTGTCTTTAAAGAGAAATTATAAACCCAAGAAAGGGCAGCAAGCACCTATACATTTATCTGCAAATCTGAATCTACTGGAATACTTCACTGATCAAGGTAGAATTCCTAATTTTCCCCAAGGGAGAAAAGGAGACTCTCCCTGTAGATATTGCTCCTTAGAGCACCAAACAGTGCAGTAATTGATAGCAGGAGCCCTGATACATGCATTATAAAAAGGATATGCATATGTAATGATCTTGTCGTGCATATGTAATCATCCTCCAGGACCCAACTGCAGTACGTGCTCTCCATGCTAATTCTTCTCCTCTGTATTCCATTAAAAACACACATGGCAACTACAAAAGCCAGGATAAAATTGTTAATAACTGATTAAGCAATGAAATACATTGTGCCTCTGCAGCAAGTCAGACCTTTATATGTACAAATACAAACAAAGCCCACATTGTCACTCCTGTTAAGCTTCTCTATCAGTCTAACACACAATTAAATGTAATTTTTAGCACCTGTGTTAACCAGGTGAATTTGCACACGCAGTTTAGTGAACAAGGCGCCTGTTGTGTTGAGCTCTGGTGCAGTGTTATTCAGGTGCCCCCAGCACACACACACGGACTTTCAGCAGCAATTCCTGCACCACACCAGAGTTTATGGAGCTCATCCATACACATTTCTGTCTAGTTAAAGCCCTGAACAATGAAAGTGCTGCATCTCTTTGTAAAAATAGCACAATGGCAATGACAAGTAGCTGAAGCTACTAAATATAGCTCCTGCAGGCATATGCTGGGAATTAAATAGTACATTTTACCCCTCCCCAATCCTAAATCAGTAAGCTTCAACAAGGAATCTCTAGTGAATACACACAGGAGCTCAATAAATCCCCCTTAAGCTTACAAGGCATATTCTGAATCTGTGCAGGCTAAAAATAGCCATGTTTATAATGAGAATGGAGATGTGAGCAGAATAACATTAAGCTTAAAGGCAGGAATGGTGTAGTCATTCTGCATTAACAAATAGGGTGAATCAAAGGTCACTCTGACAAACAGATACACAGGCTGACAGATAAAATATAATATCCAGCAATCTTGTGCTGAAGAGCATTCATTTCTCATTAAACTCTGCACTTCCTAATTGCCTATTGCAGCCACGCATTCACAAAGTGATTCTGTGTGCATTTTTTAGCTGGAATACAAGTTGTTACTTCCTAAAGACAGAAGACAGGAATACACAGCGTAATTCCCCTGGACAATATTCCCTCCTAGAGTTTAAATCCCCTCTGGAAATATTCAGGAAATATAATACATAATTCTTTTTGTTGTATTAATCACAGAATTCTGCCTTCTTTAATTAAACGCAAATTGCATCCAGGCCTCCTGGGTCCCACTATTGCAGCTGGATGCCCAAGGAGCTGATGCACATTCTCAGCCGCCTCAGAGGTTTTACCTCCCTCAGCCTGGGTCAGCACTTCTGACCACAGCTAACACAGCATCTCGTTCTTGGCTGAGATACAGATGAGAGATTAAAAATAATTTAAACACAAGTAACTTTTATGAGGAACATTCCCATGGAGAGTTTTTTGTCTGCTGACACTAAACTGCAGAATCTGTCAGAAAAACGTGTGCTAGGGACCAAGGCAGTTCTGCCTGCTGTTCTTACAGGATTGGAAGGAATGGAAGGGCAAGTCAGAACACATGATCCTCAATAACTTCTCTGATTCTGAAATCACAGAATCATAGAATGGCATCAGTTGGAAGGGACCTTAAAGACCATCTCATTCCAACCCCCTCCCGACATGGGGGGATACCTTCCACTATCCCAGGTTGCTCAGAGCCCCATCCAATTTGGCCTAGAACACTTCCAGGGATGGGGCAGCCACAGCTTCTCTGGGCAACCTGTGCCAGGGCCTCACCATCCTCACAGTAAAGAATGTTTTTGCTTATGTCCAAACTAAGCCTGCTCTCTTTCAGTTTGAAGCTTTTCCTCTTTGTCCTGTCACTCCAGGCCGTTGCAGTCTCGCTCCATCTTTCCTGTTGGCTCCCTGCAGGTACTGGAAGGCTGCACTTAGCTCACCCTGAAGCTGCCTCTCTTCCAGGCTGAACAATCTCAATTCTCTTAGTTTTCCTCACAGCAGAGCTGCTCCATCCCTCCAATCATCTTGGTGGCCTCCTCTGCACTCGCTCCAACAGTTCCATGTCCTTCCTGTGCTGGGACCCCCGAGCTGGACACAGCACTGCAGGTGGGGTCTGACCAGAGCAGAGGGGCAGAATCCCCTCCCTCAACCAGCTGCCCACACTGCTTTCGATAAATCCTGCCCTGACTCTGAAGTAGGAAGGTACAAAGAGAGAGTAAATGCAGGGACAGATGCTGATGAACAAATCACAGACATATACACACACCCTTCCAAGGGGAAATTGCTCTATGTGGAGACCACCTGGTTCTCCCAGCAATGCCTCAGAACATGCTGGGTGCTATAAAGCAGCATCACTGAATGTATTTCCTCACTGAAACCTGTTCATTTCACCTGATAGGCAGAGTCTCCAAGAGCGAAGGCACAAATGCTGGCAGATCCCTTCTCACTAAAGGCACACCCCATGAGAGGTGGGTAAAACCAAGATGTGGGAATAACAAAGAACATGTCTCCAGCACAAAAACCCCACATGTCATGAAACCATAAATGAAATAACATAGGAAACCAGTCACAATCCAGAAAGAACTTCAGGAAAAACAAGAAGCAAATGCTGAAGAAATGGTTCCCCAGTTGGGACTGACACCTCTGATCAGTGTTCCTGATCACTCACAAGGTCACCTCTCACTTCGGAGAGAGCAAGCACAGGGCTTTCTTTAATGGCTACACACCACATGTGGCTGCTCCAGACTCGGCAAACAAGTATTACCTTTCAGAATTTATCTGAGTTTACCAAGTGAGAATTTTACAAAGCTCTTCAACACTGTTAAGGTCTGCAAATGTGAGGGTGAGTCCTCCTCCAACCTTCCCACCAAAGCAACACCATCAAGCCTGAATAAGTTCATATGCAACAACCTCAAGTCCTTGGGTAACACCAAAAAGTCACTCAATTTTGTTTTTTCATGCCAAACATTTCTACACTGTTTCACTCCTCCTCAGCACAGCCCATCCCTTCTCTGTTCCTTCTATTTCCACCATGTCCTTTGTGAGAAAAGAGGGTAAGGTTGCACACAGAGGGAGGTAAGGACTCTTTGAAGAAAAACTTTTTGTTTTGTTCTCTATTCCTTTACTTTCTAATACTCTATTCCTAATATTCTCCTTTGTAGAATGTCTCGTGCTTCCAAGATCTCTGCCCTGCACTGCAATGGTTAATTTCAGAGTCCATGGCTGTGCATTTGGAATTAAGACTCAATTTTTGTCATGTGCATTACTTTACCATGCACATGTGGATCAGTGATGATCTTCACCTCAAACTTTACCAACCCACCTCCACTGCAGGATAAGCCTATAATCCCTAAGAGCTAGTTTTCACTTCTGCTATCCTTGATGATCTTTGGCACATTCCTAATCATCCTAATGCCCAGATCCTTTATGAGCATGCACAGGCACAACACAATCCCAAGGAATTAGGCAGGAGCCCACCCTGCAGTGTGTAAATGGGCCTTCTATCCTGCCTTGAACCAGCTCAACTCATGATGGGGCCTCACTTTTATCTTACAGCACACTTGTCTCTCTCAAAGAGCTTTTTGTCAGAGTCTCTGGAAGTGTTTTAGGAATCAAGTGAGCAGTACCAACGATTTTCTCTTTGTTCAGGAGCTCTGAACATGCTTCAAAGAACTCTGACAGATTTGCTTACCATGATGCTGCCCTTCATTAAAAAAACCCATTCCAACAGTATCCCAACATCCGTACCTTATAATTAACTCTGCAGTTTCATTTCTGGTTTTACCATATTTACCAACAACGTGTAAAGTAACTGTGTTAATTACTCTGCTTCCCCAATGGCAACATAAAACTTGACTTGTCAAAGTTATAAACTTTTGAACCACCAGAGAATATGAAGATAATATTCCAGACTAAGAAGGAAGAATCACATGCACCTCGCTATGGGCATAAGGTCATACACAGGTCCAAGGCCATCACCATTATCCAAGTAAGAATAATCCAGAGTTTCTATTTTACAACACGGGGATCCATCCCATACAAATGGTTTCATGAAGATCTCAGATTCATTCACTGTTCAAAACACTCTGCTGATGAACCCAGCTCCCTTCACTATGTTTATAATTTTTATTCAAAATATTATTGTACTACACTCTGAAGAAAAATTATACTCACATCCTAAAAAGATAAAAATCCTCCTCTGCAATAACTGAAGAACAACCTTAAAACGAAGCAATGCATCCAGCAAATCAGAAAAAAAAAATCAATTATGTAAAAGATTCTTGGAACTGATCAGATTTTTACATAAGAGCTCTTTGGAATTCTTGGGTTAAACAATCCTCAGTTTTTCAGGAATTCCTCTGATTAGAAGGGATAAGCCCAATTAGTGAATTTTCAAAAGTAGAAGCAAATGAAGAAAGGGGCTTTAAAAGAGGAATGCTTGAACAACTTAATCTACAGATCTGTTTATTCAGCACAGACATTAACACACAAATATGAGAGACTGAGCACTTCAGATTTTCCAGCTGCTACTTGGGTTGGAAACAGAGGCTTCAGTAGCACCATCACTTTTAAAATCAGTAAAGTTACTGAGCTAAATTTATCACTGATTCAATGAGGTTAATACAGAATGAATATTCCAGATTCCTACTCCTTAATATGATGATCAAAACTAACAGAATGAGAAAACAGTGAAATTTGTTTTCAAGAACTAAGACTTCAGAAATTAAACCTGTCCTCTAGTCTGTCTAGAAAGGGGTTCTTCGAGTTGCAGAACAGCAACACTTCCCATTCTGATGTACCTTCTGTCTTTCCCTGGGCAGGCTCTTTGAAAGTCAATATGCCAAGCAACCAAACCTTCACTCTCACTATTAAAACACACATCCAGTGCTCCTATAAACTCACTGGATATGATTCCCTCAAATGTTTCTCCTCAGGACAGGGAATTTGGACTTAGCTCTTCAGTAAACGTAAGAAAAATAATTGCAGCTATGAATCAGACATAGAGATGACACTAAAATTAATTTCCACTCTTCACTGACCATTTTGGCGCAATTCAGCCAGGTGGACATGGCCCATGCTGGCCAGCTCCAGTCCCACCTGCACTGGGGATTCCTGAAGGCTGAGAATACACTTTAAATGCTGTGATGTTACAAAAAAACCAGACAAATTTTCCAGAGGCAAAGGTCACAAAGCAAATGAGAGGTGTAACAAAATGCTCTCTCAGAAATAGAGATTTATAAAGGACGCATCAGTGACAATTTGACCAGTCTGCAGCAAGTGTTTGGTGCTGATTTCTGAGCATGAGCCATCCCAGTTTTCCAGCTGCCACTACTGACACATCTTTATTCTTCATACATACATCAATAATCCTCTAAAAATAACAGATCATCCTAGAAAAATAGCATTTAAAAAAGGCTCAATTTATGTTGTTACTTTTGAATTCTCTCCCTCCAACAAATAGGACAGAAGGAAGGAAGGACAGGAGGGAGGGAGGCAGGAAGGCAGGAAGGAAGGCAGGAAGGAAGGCAGGAAGGAAGGCAGGAAGGAAGGAAGGAAGGAAGGAAGGAAGGAAGGAAGGCAGGAAGGAGAAGGAAGGAAGGAAGGAAGGAAGGTAGGTAGGTAGGTAGGTAGGTAGGTCCTGGTACCTGATGTTTAAACCACTATTTTGATTTTATTAAGGGTGCTAACTTGATTCCCAACCTAAGTGGTTAGCACACACTTAAAACGATTACAAATGCTTATTTAAAAAACACACTGAGTCATCTCTGAGCACTTCATAAATATGCAGCAGGAAACTCCCAAACAGTGACTCATAACTTCAGAGGTTTAAAACATAATCATGAATTTTCCAACTGTTACTCATACTCGATTAAATCCTAAGCAAAAACCACCCTTGTTCTATGAATTCCACTTGACCACCCATTAAGCTCTGCAGAAAAAAGAGCACAAAAGGAAAATATAACCAAAACCATAAAACTGAGAAGAATGCTGATTCTTAACAACTTATATGGAAACAGTATTTTATACAAATATATACTAAACATTCTTTACCTTACAACTGATGCCATGTGTGGCTTTTGTCTTTATCTTACTTTAAACGAAAGACTGAGGAAAAAAACCAAACAACTTTGACAACTTTTTTTAATTTAGAAAGAAGAAAAACAACATGCAACAATCTCCAAGTTTCTTCTCCATAAAATTCTATTTGTGTACAACTATTTAAAGTTGCAGTTCAACAATCCTGACTCAACCCTGATTAAACAATGCACTGAGATGCTCTAGCTACCTATTCCTACAGAACTAAGAATACATGTTTAATGGGTTACTCTGCTAAACATCACCATAACACTTCCATTTGATCTTGAAATAGATTTTTTAAAATTTTAACATAACTAAAAATGTCATTACTGCAAACATCGGGATTTCTGTAAAATTAACAAGAACAGCTTATAAACTCATTTTCCTAAATCTTAGTAAAACATTGGCTTTCTTTGTTAGAAATCATTTCACCAAAAAGTAAGTTAGTGTATCCACACTGTAAAAACCACAGAAGTGTTAATGCTTCCCATTTACTGCAGCAACACCAGCTAAAAGACAGGAATAATTTCTGGCATGATTGCAGGCAATTACACCATAGTCAATCGTCAAAAGAAACACAGTCTCCTATTCTTGAAATACTTGTATGGAATACTAAATTTTCAGACAAAAAAGATAGTAGGGAAAAAGACAATTAAAAGAATTATGGTAGAATGGCAATTTTATTTCTAATTCAAAATTATTTAACCAGAACGATGGGTCTTTGCTTCATTTAAAACCAAATCAATTGGTTTTTTGTCTTTGGTTTGTTTGGGAGATTTTTGATGGTTTGGAGTTTTTTGGGTGGTTTTTTTGTTTTGTTTTTTTGTTTGGTTGGGGTTTTTTTGGCAGGAATAATTGCATTAAAATTAGATATTCTTAGAAATTATAATTAATTTGTTTCTAAAGTTTCAAAATACGTAATTTCAGGCATCCAGAATTCCTCCTATGTCCACTCCCCTTTTTTTAAGCTCAATGATTAAAACATGGTCAGAAATTGTATCATTTAAAAGTCAGGAACTGTTTGGCAATAAATTTGTATGACACCCTCTTTAATAGAAGAAAAACAGTAACCAAAAGTTGCTTTTAAAAGTCAAGCAACAGCGAAGCATCAATACTTGACTCCATATTCCTGCATCTACATGACAAGTGTCACATCCTGCTTTAAAAAATAATAAGATTATAAAGAATCAAGTTGTTCTTGTCCATCTCTTAACATTTTAATTTTATCACACCAAATGGTAAACAATCTGTTTGGCAACTTATTATCTATTTTTACCAGGTTGCAGGAGCATAACTTTTTCCTATTGAAATAAAGATACGCAAGAAATCAGTTTAAATATATCAGCGTCACAGCTTTAATATGGGAAAAGTGTAAATTACTCCTAAGGTCTCTGCTTGAGGGTTGATTGGTAATTGTTTGCCTAAGGCAACCTACCCGCATTCAACCTATGTCAGAGAGAAAAAGAAGCTAAATGGTTTTTAAAAAAGGCAATTAACTTTTCCAAAGCAGACAAGAAACCCTAATGAGTTCTGAAAAAGGAAATTTATTAGACTTACATGCAATATTACAAATATTTGATAATACTCTTGTGCCAAGGTAACTGCATTAGGCACAAAATGTTAAAAAGAAAACATCCAAGTTTAAAATACCACAGGATAATAGGAACCCAACATTATGATGGGACCTGAAGTCAGCCCAAATTTTAAAATAGAACCATCTGGACTTCCATATCTTACAATCCTCTCTTTCCATCCAGTAGAAGTTATAATTTTCTGGGAACTGGTACCATTTAAAAATAAATAAATAAAACAGAATTTTTAAAGCTTTGTAAGTTTCCCCTGCCTCCTATAGTCTTACACTTTATCAGTTCACCTCGGTGATAATCCACCACTGGACTTTATAGGGACATTTTCAGGACATGATTTTTCTGGATCAGGAAGATGCTTTTGTGGTCAGTCTCCTCCTCACTCTTAAGTCTTGTCTTTGTTCACGTTGTGGAGTGGTCTCGAAGAATGAAACTTGATCATTTCAGGGTGAATTATGAGGGTTGCATCGCTGATCTTTCCCCTCTGCTCAGCCCTGCTGAGACCCCTCAGGACAGCTGTGCCCAGCGCTGGGCTCCCAGTACAGGAGAGACAAGGACACACTGGAGCCAGTCCTGCCCAGGGTCACCAAGGTGGCGGAGGAATCTGAGAAGTTATCACATGAGGAGAGACTGAGAGAGACTGGAATGTTCCGCCTGGATAAGTGAAGGCTCAGGGAGATCATACCCGTGCATGTAAACACCCAGTGTGATGGGCTAAGGAAGATGGAGTCAGCTGGGTTCCACTGGAAAGATGAGGGGCAATAAAATACAGAAAATTCCCTTTAATCACAAGGAAGAGCTCTATTATTATCAGCATAGACAAATGCTAGAACAGGTTGCCCAAAGATCTTATAAAGTGCCCATTCTTGCAGATATCCAAAATCTGAGTGGATGTGGTCATGAGAAACCTGGTGCAGCTGACCATGTTTTGACCAGGTGTATCAGACCAGACCATCTTCAGAGATCCTTTCCAAAAGAAATGATACCGTGATTCTAAATTGGAAGGTGCATTCCACCCACTACCGGACATTCAAGTCCATAATGTCAGATTAGTCTGAAATAAAACCCTCAATTCCTCTTCAAAAGCACTGGCAGCACAGACATCCTTTTCTCAGCACTCCCTACTTCACTTTAAAAATCTGCAGGTTTTTTGCCACATTTCCTACTAATGTAAATCCATTTTGTCACCAGAGAGAGATGATGATCCAATTCTTGCTGCTCCCATGAGTGTCCCTGGCTGCTGAGATCTAACATCCTGATGGCAGAGCTTCCATCCTTTCAGCCATTCCTTTTTTCCCCTTTCTTAGTCTTCACTTGCAAAACTTCCCCTCGTGAGCCTTTTGATCTGCTTCCACAAAAGGAAAATTCTCTCCCTCTCCAGAAGGTTCAGAACAGGCAGCAGCCAGGACACAGCAGGCAGGGAGGGATCTTCCTGCCACCTTCTCTGCCACCGAGGGAAGCCCTTGGAAAGAACACAGCCCACAGCTCCTCTTACCTGAACACCTCTGAGTTGGGCTGTGTCACACAGGTGAATGACGGAGCATTTTTAAGTTGATTATAATCAACTGCAACACTTTCAAAAGTACTGTGGACAACAGTCTGCACCATTCCAAGTATATCCCCAACTTATAAAAATAAATTGTTCCTGCTCTCAGGCACTGAAATGCGGCTTTTGTGCTCGATTGATGGAATCCATGCCCATCACTACCTTGTGCTTCTCTCCAGCTTTTCTGTGTGCTTCATTAAGCCCATGTTCAAGCAGAACTCTCAAGCTTTTCTCAGCAAGGTTCAGCCACCTGCTTCACTGACCTCTGATGTGTTAAGGGAAATATACAAGACTTTTTTAAAGTTTATTTCTTAATTTTGCTCTAGTTTAATTCTTTCCAACTAAATGACATAAAGAGATCCAAGGGTAGGACAAGCAAGTGTTCATGTAAGGTTATATAAAAGCATGGTACAGCTAGACAGCATTTCAGCCTGTTTCTCATTTAATATTTCAAATCCTATAGATAGAAAAATGAGAAGGAAAAATAAGAAGACAACTCTTAGAAATTTAAATAAAAATGGGGTTGCTTTTGACATATATAAATTCCACCTTTTCCATTTATAGGATTGCCAGTTGTCTTGAATTTTGTCACAGGAGACTCCCAGTTTTGATAGACCTGTCATGTGCCCTGTCAAACAAACTTATAAGATACTGTAAAATGTGTAGAGGGAAGTATCGTTCTATTGTGGTGTGGGGATGACAGCTTTATGAATGATGTCAAGAAAAATGTTGTTCTACAGAGCAAATATCTGGCAAGTTATTATACACTACTCACCCACTGCCCACATTACTCAGATGTTTAAAGCCTTGCTCTCCCTTTCTCCTGCTTCAAAATCAAATATTTTACTTTTTCATAGGCTATTTAAAAAAGATAAAGAACAGCCAATGCAATAAACCACTTCAGTTTGGTAACTGGAGAGAGAATAATTAGGGGGTTTACCCATTTTCTGTAAAATGGAGATTGTAAGAAACTTAAACCACAAATGTCCTGTAAGTGGCTGCCTGTTTTCACTCATTCTCTTAAAGTAATAACACCATGTTATCTGTACTCTCGTATTTTGAAGCTTCTTTGAAACATCTGATGCAATAATAAATGCATGAACATACATATATAAATCAAAAATAAATCCTGTCTCACACTAAGATTTCTAATACAAACCCATGCCCTAAAAAGTTACAATAGATGCTTTTTACTCCAGATTTTTTGCAGCTCACAGCTACCTCTTAATACTTGCTAGGATGCATCTTCTTCAAAAATATTTAAGGCAGCATGTTTTAAATGCTCATTCGCTGTTCCCTCTTTCAGTTAAAAACTACTATACAACATGTCTGAGGTTTTCCATAGCTGGACACCTGCTCACCTACATTTACTGAGATTCACCACTATAACCTAAAAGTAAAGAGTCTTTATCCTAACTAAGATAAAATTAACCCATGGCACAGTCTGCAGAGAAAAGTCCTGAGTTTATACTTCTAAGAAATGGCCACATACGGCAACTAAAACAGGATATCTAAAGAACAGTGCAAGAACACAAAATACCTCTCAACCCACTCTCACAGTCACAAATAGCATGAGGTTTCTTGAAAATTATAGGAGAAATGGGTATGAATGTCTTTTTCTGCACAAAACAAAGCTGAATTCTATGTATTCAGTAACCCTCACTGATCTTCTCTTCTCTGATCTTGTTCAAGGTTTCTCTGAATCCAGAACAACTTTCACCATCTCTCTCCTTCAAGTGTTTCTTCACATCTTCAAAGCACTCCAGTCTGTCAAGCATATGGACTGTGAAGCACTGACTTCAAAAGCAAAATAAAAGCCTGGTCCCCAGTCTATGGGACACATTCATGTGTCCACTAATTCTGCACTACCATTTCTGTCAGTGTCCAACAGAGACATCAGGCTTAGCAGTACACTGTGTCCCAGATCTGGAATTCTCAGAAAGTACTGGCATCATGTTTGCCATCTGTCAATCAATCCTCAGGCACAGAGATGGCTGAAAGCAGGAGGTGACAAACTACAGTTGGCAACTTAAACCATCACAGCACTTCACAGAGGTGCTTGGGGTGCAGTAATAGTGATTTTGTTCACTCCCACCACATTATTTTCTACACAAAATTTTTCAGCCTGGAAAAGGAAAGGCCTCAGGGCGGCTTACCAGCACCTGAAGGGAGTCTACAACAAAGATGGAGAGAGACTATTTACAACAGCATTTAGTGACAGGGCAAGTGGAAATGGCTTCAAATTGAAAGAGAGTAGGTTTAGATTAGATATTAGGAAGAAATTCTTTACTCTGAGGGTGGCAAGATGCTGGAACAGGTCGCCTGCACTCCTTGATTTTATGAAATTCAGTGTTAGTCAGTGATATGGTTGATCTATTAATCCATTTTTCTTTAAATCTTCCCTGATTTGCAGCAACGTGCCACCTTAAAAATATCTCTCTGCATTCACTGAAATGCCCATCATTGTAATGTAAAAAAATAAATAAAAACTCTGAATTATGTTAACAGAATTTGTAAAATTATGTTCTGCAGTTTGTCATTATGCTAAGGTATGGTTGATGTATAGTACTGACTTCAAAGCTCAAATATCTACAGACTTGTCTAAAAGATCTCCTTTCATCCCACAACACAGTGAGTCTTCCTCACTTCTGTAATACCTCTCCTGCACTCATCTCTAAGCCTGGAACTATGTGACAGGTAATAAATTCAGGATTAATCTAATGTATTTTAAGTCATTATTAATGGAATCCACTAATCTGCCTGTGCTTTTAAGTGGTTGTATCAGTCAAAACATTAAGAGATGTGACAGACAATTCCTGCATGCAAAGTTCCAGGTTGCTGATTTATCAAGAGATGAGGAATGTTTACTTCGATCAAGCTAAGAAATTGGTGTCAAATGTTTTAATGTATAGAAAAACTACTCAGAAATTCAGCTTTGTGCTGCTGAAGATACACAGCACCACACGGAGGAGAGCACAAGGAACAGGAGAAAGCACTGTAGTTTGATTTCCTGTATGAGACCTAAAAATCATTATCTCTGAAAGCTAAAAACCTCTTCCTTGTAAAAAAGCCCAATATTCCAAATATGGCCTGCAAATGTTCTCACTTCAAATTTTCTGAGTATTTTAACAGCAAATTACTCATTAAATTCACAGCTAAACAACCCAAAATTTGGTTCTGCTCTTAAAACAGCAGTTCCTTTGAACGATGGTGATGGATGGTATAATAAGTGTTTTGCACAGCACTGTTTTCATGTTTTAATTACACACACACTCAGCAGAGCTCCCAGGTGTCTTTTCCTGCACCAGCTCACAAAGGATCCCTTTTCCCACTGTTACTTTATCCACAACCTGAGAGTCGAAGGAATTTTATGAGGAAGATCTGACAAGCAAATAGCCAACAAGGAGGGCAAAAAGGATCCTCTCAGTTTTGGCTGGATGTTATTCCCAGACCTCGAAGGGTGCAGGAGAAGAAGGGCAGGAGGGGCTGCCAGCCCAGAGCAGAGATCCCCTCCTGCAGTCCAGGAATATTTCTTGGGGGGATTCTGCCCCTCTGCTCTGCTCTGGTGAGATCCCACCTGGAGTGCTGCATCCAGCTCTGGGGCTCCCAACATCAAAAGGACGTGGAGCTGCTGGACCAAGTCCAGAGGAGGCATCAAAGATGCTCTGAGGACTGGGACACCTCTGTTCTGGAAACAGGCTGGGAGAGCAGAGGCTGTGCAGCCTGGAGAAGAGAAGGCTCCAGAGAAAACTTAGAGCCCCTTGCAGTGCCTGAAGGGGCTACAGGAGAGCTGGAGAAGGACTTTGAACAAGGGGCTGGAATGATGGGACAAGGGGGAATGGCTTTAAACTGAAAGGGAGTAGGTTTATATTAGATACAGGAAGAAATTCTTGGCTGTGAGGGTGGTGAGGCCCTGGCACAGGTTGTGAATGCCCCATCCCTGGAAGTGTCCAAGGCCAGGCTGGATGGAGCCCCAAGGAACCCGGTTTAGTGGAAGGTATCTCTGCTCACTGGACTGGGCCAAAATCAAAGGAACATCTTCACACCACCGACACAGATGGACAGTTATCACACACAAACACCAACCCTTGTCCCTTCACAACAAAAGACTCCCCATAATTATTCCACTTTCTGGCAATGTGCAGTCTCGAGTTCTGCCTGTTTCCATCCTTATCACCGTCCATGAGATTTTACATCTTATTCTCTCCCCATCCTACTGCTGGAAGGAAGCCACTGGGGGGGTGTCTGGCAGCCAGCCATGGCCATCCCACAACATTGGAATTGTCCATAAAAACATAGTTTTGATTTAAATGTTGTTCTTACTAAACCTCAAACAGGTAATTTTCCTCTCTTTTAAAATGGCCTCAGAAAAATACTGCATTCAGTCACTCAATAGCATTCTAACATGAACTCACTTCTCTCCTGATTTCTTCGTATTTATGAATTCATTTGATGCCATAATTTTAAACAATTCTTGAGTCTAGTGTACTTACTAATAATACAGTGTACACTAGAAATAGTGAGAAAAACACAGATCTGATTCAGGGTCATCACAGGAACTCAAAAAGGCTAATAAATAAAATGCAGCACGTAGAAACTTAACAATATATTCTTGTACTTGTAAAGACTGTGAAGAACTAAATCTTTCTGGGTCTTCAACACTGTGGCTCATTCCAGTCATTATATTTGTGTAACCCAAAAAAATGAAGCATTCAGCACTTCACAGATGTCAAACTGACAGACTAAAATTAACAATAATAATTGCTCTCAATATTTACCTTAAATTGTCTTTCCTACCGTGTTGCCATTAAATCCTTTATTTTCTGTCATTTTCAGATAATTTTTTCTCCTGTTCTAGCCCATGTGTCACCATGGAGTACTGCTGACTCGGTCTAAATGCAAGCAGCTCGTCAGAAACATCACCAAATCTGAGTTAAATATAGGTGGTGAACCATAATAAATGTGCCACTTACCTTGTACTGCACCCTTACCAGTTCCAAAAATGAAAGGAACTACTCATATTTTATATTTTTATTATATTAAGTAGAAAACAAAATATAAAGGGGGTCAAGTTACAGAAAGATTTCGGAACTGCATTTGAGTTGTGGAAAAAGATAATATATAGTTTAAAACTCAGTAAGAGTCTAAAGAAAGGAAATCCTTCATCTTTCAGAAGGCAGCACTCTTAGTTTGGGACAAGGCACTGACTTTATACCCTAGTATTTAAATACATTGCTGAAAGAATTATATTTCTGATGAGACATAAAACCCAATCGTTTTCACATGCAGGAGAAAGTGTTAAACCTTCATGTTCTGGAAAAATTTCATTTGGACAATTACATTCCAACTAACTAGTCCTGTGATTTCAAATGTCTAAGAGTCACCAAAACAAATGACACCACCTTAGCTCTCACACCAGAACATGAGGAACTAGAAGGTCACTGAGATAAACAGCGGTGTATGGGTAGACAGTTTTAAATGTCAGCAAGGCAATTTGTGTAGAATATAAAATGCAACTGAGAATTAAGCAGCATTTTTGAAAACTATGCTGAAAAATATATGGGATCTTTGGTTAAGCCATAGGCACATGGGGACTGCATTCATTAACCCATGAAATAAAGTTTTAAACAGTGGGTCCTTTATTTACTAATAAAAGCTACTTCCGTGTTAAGTGGAGTTGCTTTCTATAATTTGACCAAAGAAAGCCCTGTTTTATGTGCATAATCTTTATTTTCAGACACCAGAGAGTGGAGTAAGGATAATTCTTCAATGTTCCTTACAAGGAATACTGCAGGCACACAGGAAATACTGGATCAGAGGGAAACAGGTGAACAAGACAAGGAGTTGAAAAAAAAAATCATAAGAATAATGACTGACAGAGTGCAAGAATGAAAGCATGACCTAAAATAGCCTTGAAAATGGGTAAAGTCAAAGCAACACGTTGCTTAGAACTTACTAGGCAAGATTTAAAAAATACAACAAACTTGTTTTATCTGTTAGAAGAGTTAATTCTACAATATCAAAGGTACAATTTTACTCATTAGAAAAGCCTGAAAGAGTCAGAATAGAAAGTAGGTTTTTCATAACATTTATATTTTTTTATATTGGAACTTTATATGTTTAAAACAACTCCATGCATCAAGCACTGGAATGGAACAAGGGTGTTTTGATTGTTTAAAAACTGGGGCAAAACAAAGACTTTGGAATAAGGAAAGAAATAGACAAGAAGAAAATAACCAAACCCTCTTTCTGAAATATGACAGGAAAGTTTAGCACTTACACTGCAGTTTTTTAAGATAGCAGGCACTCAATAGACTATATCTGATAAAAAAAAAGTATAAAAGTACTTCTTTTATGGTGTAAAGAAGTACACCAGGAAAATAAGACAGTATTTTCTTACTAGATTTATTTACTTGAGATTACTTTCAAGACACATCTTGCACTGCCATTGGTGATGTAAAATATCCTGCTAAAATAAGCTTTCACCCTTTGAAAAATAGATATAACCACTGAAACACCACTTGACTACTTGACATCTAACTTCACCCATCTAGCAAACCACAATTATCTTGCTGAAAAAGTTTCTGAAGCCCTCTCTAAGGAGTTTATACACCTATCCCAGAGTAGATTTATAAATATTTCGTATATTCTGTAGTACTAAGTGTGTATCATGCTTATCTTTTGGAATAAATTAGCACCTAATGTAGTAATCCACAAGGTTGGTTTCCTTTAGAAGGGAAGAGATTTTTAGTCTGGTTTTTGATGCACCTCAAACTTACACTCTACCTCTTCCATTTGATATCACAGACATAAAAGCCAGCCTTTCAATGACTCCACTAAAATTACCCTACTTTTTAACCTTCAGTGGTAAATTCACTGTTCTTTAAATGTGAGGTCCACCTTTTCCTTTAGTTAAAATATTTTCCCTTACACCTTATTCTGTTGAACACTTCCATAACATGTAAATAAATGCACAACCCATTTTAATCCTGAGATACAAAATTGCCTTGTAAAAGAAGGAGCTAAACACTGCAGGCACATGCTGAATATATTTGTTAGCTTACCCTTAACACTTCTAAAAAATTTAGACATTTGCAGCATGACAGTGAAGTCATTTGCTCTGCAATATGGTATCTCCTCATGAAGGCATTTTATATTTTTATTATAGACATTTTTAAAAGGCACATTAGTACTTTACTTGTAGTGAATGCAAGTCATTCATCCGAGACTAATAAAACACACCTATGCACCGCTTAGGGAAGATGAATTTCCCAGTGCTTTCTCACAGTCTTCTGTTCCAATCCACTAAATAATCCACTAAAAGTGAGGAGAGGCAAGTTTTGCCTCGATCCACAATTGCAGAAAGGAATTAGCTTCTAAACATACCCCAAAGCAAGATTAAACACAAATGAAGCTAAATGTTGGGATCCAAAGTGATAATTCAACCTTATTTTTTTTTTCATAAAGGAGGAAAGACAGAAAATAGGAAAGTAGGAAAATGCCAAGAATGATGAGGAGAATCACACAGAATCACACACAGAATCACCAGGTTGGAAGAGACCATCAAGATCACTGAGTCCAACCCATGCCCTAACGCTGTCTCAACTAAACCATGGCACTGAGCGCCACATCCAATCTTTTTTTAAACACATCCAGGGATGGTGACTCCACCACCTCCCTGAGCAGACAATTCCAGTACTTTATCACTCTTTCAGTAAAAAACTTTTTCCTAATATCCAACCTATATTTCCCTTGGCGCAGCTTAAGACTGTTTCCTCTTGTTCTGTCAGTTGTTGCCTGGAAAAAGAGCCCAATTCCCACCTGACTACAACCACCTTTCAGGAAGTTGTAGGGAGTGATAAAGTCACCTCTGAGTCTCCTTTTCTCCAGGCTAAACAACCCCAGCTCCCTCAGTCGTTCCTCATAGGGCTTGTGTTCCAAGCCCTTCATCAGCCTTGTTGCCCTCCTTTGGATGTGTTCAAGCGTCTCAATGTCCTTCCTAAACTGAGTGGCCCAGAACGGTACTCGAGGTGTGGCTCCACCAGTGCTGAGTACAGAGGAAGAATGACTTCCCTGGTCCTGCTGGACACACTATTTCTGATACAGGCCAGGATGCTGTTGGCCTCCTTGGCACACTGCTGGCTCAAGTTCAGTCGGCTGTTGCCCAGTACCCCCAGGCCTCTTTCTGCCTGGGCACTGTCCAGCCACACCGTCCCCAGCCTATAGCATCGCAGGGGGTCACTGGGGCCAAAATGCAGGACTCAGCACTTGCACTTGTTAAACTTCATCTTACTGGACTCTGCCCATCCATCCAACCCAGGAAAGGGGTTACCCCCACCATGGCTCCAGTGCTGGCTCACAGAGTGCCATCGGGGAGGTCTCCATGGGTGCCATGGGGCCTTCCCTGGAATCCCTCCCAGAACTGCCCAGCCAGAGCAGAGCCACGGCAGCAGCACCAGTAGAGTGGGGCACGAGCAGCCTCACAGGAGCAGCCAGGGCAGCAAGGACAGTAAGGACTCTGATACTTTGTAGATTTTGCAGCACCTGTGGCAGGTTGGGCACTTCCTTATAGAGGACTTTGAGATTGGCAACCTCACATCCACCTCACAGCAACAGCACGTCCACGGAGAACTTCACCTCTGCTCAGTTAAAGTTCATTGCCTACTCCTTGGTATCCAAGCCAAGTTCACCTGAAAGATCAGGAAGTTTATTGCTCGCTCACCTGATGGATCAACTACAAGCTTTTTTAGTGACCTTCAAACAGTGTGCCTCATTTTCTAAAATAAAGCAGTTTCTAAAGTTTTTGTTCAAAACTTTAACTTTCAAACCTTCATCTACAAAGAGGCAATGGAGAAGCATTCCTTACTTTTTACTTGTTTGCTACATCCGCAAAAGTCTGACAGGTTATTTACAGGAAAGTAGAATGGTTCTGTTTGAGGTGCTCACCTTGATATCAAGAAAGTGACTTCAAGATGAGACATTCAGCCTCACAGAACTTTGGACTTTGTAAAAATAACTTTGTGTTTGTCAGTGAACTTAGATAAAGACCCAAGAGAACTGAAGAGCCTTATTCTCCTCTGCCGAGATGCACATTCATAGGATCTTTCTGACCACTTTCCCTTAGCTCTTCAAGGCAAGGGCATTTAAAATTCAGGCAATGAAAACAATATCTGGAGTATTATTAATGCAATAATCAGTTAATACTGACTAATAATTAAGCAGGCTAGTGAAAATGTATCTAATTACATCGCTCATCAAATTAATGTTCTGATGCTGTCATGCTGTTTAAAAAGCACTCGTCTTCAAAGCAACAACTTAGTGTGAGATTTTCCACAATCAAGCCTGTACTTTAGACCTGGTGTTTGCTTGACCTTTCACATCGACAAAACCCTAAAATCTTGGAGTAAAGCAAGTCCCAAACCTATTTAAGTTGGCTGAGTCGGGATGTGGCACTGTCACTGCAGAAATCACAGCCCAGTGCAGTATTGCACAGGCCAAAGCCAGGCAGTCCTGTGCAATCTTGCAGGATGTTAATGTGCAGTCTCAAAAAAAAAAGTATCTCAGTAGAAAAGAAAGCTGGCTCAATGAATTTACCAGAACATTGGTTTTGAAGCATTACATCTGTCTCCCATTCTCTGGAGAGATATCATATTATTATATATGACAAAGTCAATGCGCATCTTAAAGGATTAAGAGCCATAATACAATATTGAGACAAAAACAGGATCTGTAAATTGGGGGGTTTAATGGTTTTTCCAAGCAAGCTCATGGCCAATAAATACTGTTTCCAATAACTATAGTGACTGAAATACAATTAAACATCTGTATAACTCCCAGATAGTTCTCTCCCAAAAAAACTACTAACACAAACTGTCAAAAGGACAACACAATTGAGAGAAAAATAAATTAAAAGGCAGTAACTACACCCATTGACGGGAAGTTCCTTCAAAGTTACGGCCCTGAGACAACTCCCACAGTACAGAAAAGGAGAGCAGTGTAAGCCACTGAACCAGAACAGACAAAGAATAATATATAAATAAAAGTACTCAAAGTTCCTGTTAAAAATCCATATCTGGATAGCCAAAGAAACAGACTTTTTGCAGAGCATCACTTGAATCCTCCATCCCAAGTCAACATAATTCAAGAAGTACAAAGTCCAACACAGAAAAACAGCAGCAAGCGTATCTAGGGATTCCCCATCCCTGGAGGTCTTCCAGGCCAGGCTGGATGGGACCCTGACCAACCTGGGATAGTGGAAGGTGTCCCTGCCCAGGCCAGGGAGTTAAAACTGGATGATCTTGAAGGTCCCTTCCAACCTAAACCACTCTGTAATTCTAAATACATGGCCTAGACAGAAAGAAAAAAAGGCTCCAGCCTTGAACATTTCATGATGCACAAAAATGTACATTACAAATACGCATTTAAGTGTTTTCTGTTCAAAGCCTGCTTAATCAAAACTTTTTCCATAGTATAGCTAGAATCTCCAGCGAGTTTTTGTTACTTGTGCAGGTAATTTAAGCACTTTTTCCTCCTTTATGGTAATAACTATGTGCCTGATTATTTCAGCAACCAGAAAAAAAAATCTAATCAGAAATGTTAACTGTGAGCACAATGTTATAGCTGAGTCCACTAAAGATATCTAAATAAGTTCTTAAAACCAAAAAGCTCTCACCATTTTACATCTGGAAATCAAATGAAAGATACATTAACATTACTGTGCATGTAATGCAAACATGTAGCTACACAGGAAAAAGTTACCTGTTTTTCTCAGTTATTTTGTGTAATTATGTACAGGAAAATCAGGAACTGACAAGCAAATAGAAGACTGCTGAAATTTGGGACAGTAACTTCAAATAATCCTAAAGACTTTATAGGACACCATCAGCCTTCATATAAACCCAGACTAACCGAAAAATGTTTAACAGCATGTAAAAGGATTAACACCTAAAAACATTACAATAAAACCTATAGCTTAGCCTCAAAACTCTGCAGAAACACTGATCTCATTGGCTACACCTGGAGAAGGTGAACATCACTAAAAGATGCATTGTAATGAATCTTTCCTCCCTGCAAGAAAACATTGAAAAGACAAAGCCATAAGAAAAAAACCAAGATTTTCTGTTGTATCAGATGCATCGAGAGTTTTCACGCTTAAGAATGTTTTATGCAGTGTTTCATCCTCAATAAAATTTTCCACTGTTACTATGAAAACCTTTGCAACTTCCAAATTACTGACTTAGAAAGGCAGTTTTGGTTCAGAGTGTATCAGTTATAGTGTCTTCTAAAATATTTACAGCAAATAGTAATTAGAAAGAAATGGTTTCATGTGTAGTAAATCACTTAATATATTCCGTGCAAGGTTAAAACTTAATAAAACACCTGCTCTGGCAAATTGAATAATCACCTCCATGCAGATCACTCTGCTACTTCAAATTAAAAAAAAAAAAAAAAAAAGAAAAATCAGTCTTCTTTGAATTAAAATGTCTCCATCAATAGGCCAATTTCTACAAAAGATAACAGAACTAGTACTCAGTGCACTTAAATCTTTCACAAGTAGTAAAAATAAACTTCATAAACATATATACCATGTGTAAATAAAATAAATCATACATCTTCCCACACTTCAGGTATATACTGCTAACTTGGCCCTGTTCAAAGTATCCATAGTTGAAAAAGCAAAATACATATCTATAAGCAAGCAATACATTCCTTTAACCATTTCATCTCTGCAAGGAATTACTGTATATAATTTAACATTTCGTTTCAACAATATCTAGGATCCTAATATGTAAAAATAAAAGAAAGGAAGTGGGAGAATGTATTGTTCAATTTCATATCCCTGTTCAGTTGTGAAGTTTTAGAAATTGTAATCAGTTAATGCAGTTGAAACTGATCACAGAAGTTTAAAAAAAAAAAAAAACACTGAATGAAATGGAAGTTATGAATAATTAATCCATTCACTAAAGTCCGAACTATTTATTTAAGGGACTCTGTGCTGGACTGAGTTTCCATGATCAATAAACTTTCTGGTTGTCTTGGTTCACACATGTCCACTGCATTTCTTGTCCCTGCTTTGTCAGCATTCCGGACTGCTCTGCCAGGTAATTAACAACAACTGTCGTTAATTTGTCATACTTTTTAACTCATAATCTTCCACAGATTTCTTACCTTTTGCAGTTTAGTGAAAAAAGTATTAAAAATGTAAGGGGAGAAAAAAATTATGGTTTTTTTCTCAAGCTCCAATACGATAACATGCATTTATTTTCTCAATTCTTTTATTGCTTGGGGACCTATCTGCCATATGGTACCTCAGTCTGGAACAGCCTAAAGAAAAAAATAAATGACCTGTTGAATGAAGCCTTAAAATGAATTATAATTGCATGACACCCAAGAAAGTAAAGACATTCTAAGCTCTGTACCACAGATGAACAAAGAATTCACCCATACTTTCTCCAGTTGTATGCTAATAGTGCTCACTGACCTTTTTTCTTACCATACCTCTTAAAATCCTTTTACAATCACAATTGCAGAATTTTTAAAAATTCTCTGTTCCTAGAATCAGTTTTAGCTTCATGAACTAGTTCATCACATCACATCTGACAGCGGATGGCAAAAAAGCACTAATTTTTAAGGTATTACTCAATTTATAATCAAAGTCATTCTGACATGAGAAATCTGCCAAGCCAACCATAAAGTTACAGAATGCCAGAAGCTGGTTTAAAGATTTTTAATCCATGAAAGTTGTCTGAGTCTAGGTCTTCTATGGTTCATTGTTTTTAGTTACAGCACTGTTTTTTCAAATTCAGTTTTGTCTTCCATCTGAAAGAGCTTTGTGACTAGAAATGAAACTCTTTCCACTCCAGGAAATTAATTTAGCTGTGCTCAGCCAGACATAGCAGATCTTCATCTTCAATGAAGTTTTCCCTGAAATGACAGTGTACCCGTCTCTCCCAAAACCAACAAATGAACTGGTGATGCAGATTTGGATTAAAGCTTAGTTATTTCTTATCTGGTCCTTTCTCCTAACTTGTAAAACTCAGAGTCTCAATAGAAAACATCGAATAACAGCTATTAAGTCATCAAAAGTTCAATGCACAAAGGACAGGAACAGTTTCCACTGGGGACAGGAAAAACGTGAAGAGGAAGAACTCGCAGGGAAAAGAGGAAAAGCCTTCCATAGTTTTCTGCAACAGCAAAGGCTAGAGATGATTAAAGGCAGACTGTGGAACTTCTATCACCAGATCTTTTTCCAGAAGGGCCAAGGCATTGCTGCTCTGCAACCTTTGAGGGAGCAAGATGGAGACTGGATGTTCTATCACAGTCCCTCCCAACTCTACTTTCTGTGATTTCTTTAGCACCTCTTCTACACGCATGGACAGGAAAATTCATTAATTGCAGCAGGAATAGTTGTTTTACAATTCAGTATTGAAACTGAGAACAAACTAACTGAAATCCTACTTTCTCCAGGAAATCTGCTTTCCCATTAGATCAAATAGGAAGCTTTCTAAAAATGTTATGCCAGAAAAGCTTATCATAAAACAGTATTATTATCTGAAGCTACCTTATCTTAATGGCATACATATAAAAAACCCAT
The DNA here is from genome assembly GCA_013400235.1 of Oriolus oriolus. Lineage (NCBI taxonomy): Eukaryota > Metazoa > Chordata > Aves > Passeriformes > Corvidae > Oriolus > Oriolus oriolus. Next base: position 66,594 of record VXBT01004032.1, read on the forward strand.
AACATTCACTTTTGGTTAACCAGAAATTTTAAAATAATTTAGGTTTTACTGACTTAGGTCTGAGCTACAAAAAAGGACATCAATGTGTTTGGCAGCTACAGACCAGATAACCTCACCTCTCAATGAAAAGAAAGATGACAGAGTAAAGTATGATGAAAAATATGAAGTATAATTTTGTAGTAATGCTGTGTCACATCAGACATCTCCTGTCTGTGACGAAATCTGCAATTTTTCAAGTTCTAAACTTTGAATATATTACTATGTTACCCATTCATAAGATCAAGGAAACACCAAGTACCAGAAAGCATCTCATGAATCTAAGATTTTAAAAGAAAAATCTAGTGTTACTGGTAACATTAAATACCATTCCTACAACTTTCAGCAGGTGAATGACTAATACTACCACCAGAACTAGCATGCACATTTTTCTCATCAAATATTAAAAAAGTAGTAGTATTTTATTTTTTAAGGGGTAGTGATCTAGCACTCGAAGTAGTCTGCAGATGTAAATGCTTCTATACAGCTGGGACACTGTCTTTTCTTACATACGAATTTATTACCAAAACCTCTTAGTGCAAAAATACTTACACAATTTTTAAAACATTCTAGGCTAATAATGCTGTTAATAAATACATAAAGATGTAACTGGTATTTGTCTAAAAATTACTAAGCAAAAAGTTCTGAAATATGACACAAAAGGTAATACTCTTTACAAAAAAGATAGCACAGCTCTTCAAATAGAGGACATTAACCACAGCCCTGCTATCCTGTTGCTTCTTAGTCTGGAAAACTGCATTTTCACTGTTTCTTTCAGCATTTCAGGTCAACTCTGATCCTACTTTAAAGTTAGTCTTCATGGTGCATTCATCTGTGCTTTCAGTTATTTTGTGAATCACAAAGTAATTAACCTTTATTCGGTACATTTCTCGTTCTGTGACAAGCGTGGCATTTCTCCCTCAAGCGTTTCCTGAAAAAAACATTGCTACTGTTCTGCTCCCAAAAATGTATAAAAAGACACACTGCTAAAAGTATACCAAAACACAAAAATGTAAGACCGGTCAAGGAAGAACTCATCTCCATGACTTCCCTATACTATTCCTTGTTGGTAATTAGGTCAGAAAATATCCTTTACAGAACATTCCAGTCACTGCCAGGAGACCCTTGGGAAACAGCTCCTCTGAACGCCCAACAAGGAGCATCAAAAGACAATGGCAGGAGGGGGAACAGAGATAGCAGCCTAAGAGGGTACTGCGGGGCCTGTCTGGGGGCTTCCCCTGTACCATGAGCAGGACAAAAGCAAGGACATCTCCACCGTGACCACCAGGCCTTTGTGACCTATGGTGGCATCATGCCCAGAGGCCATTGTGACGCGGGTCCAAACAGTGACCCTGAGGGTTGCAAATCCCTGCAGTGGCCACTCCCAGGAGAGCTCTCTTAGGAGGCAGCAGCTTCTCAGGAGGAAGCAGCTCCTCTGGGTGTTTGTGGCCAGTGTTCATCACAGCACTGCCACAATGACAAATAAGCAGAAGGAGAATGCCCACGGGCAGCCCCGTAAGGGGAAATCACTGCTGTACAAGCGGCAACAGGTGAGGGATGGGGATGGAGGGAGAGACTGCAGTGGGACCTGGGGGAGGGCTGGGGGCAGAGACAGCCAGGCCTGGCACCAGGCCTTGCTCTGAGGAGAGGCCAGTGCTGAGATGGGCCAGGCACAGCAATGCCCCAGAGGCAGTGAGCACAGCTGGGAACCCAGCCCAGCCCGGTAGCCGTGCCCAGCACCTGCCTTGGGGCAGGGCCGGGCTGGCCGGCACGTGGGGGACACCGTGCCCTCACAGCTGCCTCCATCCCGTGCCTCCTCCTGCTTCCCACAGGTGACCCATAGGCAGCCACAGAAGGCACCGCAGGTCACCTGGACAACGATCACACTCATCCCTGGGTCTTCTCCCAGGGGCACAGCACGTGCTGTGGGAGCAGCCTCTGACACTGTCAAGCTGCCCCCTCTGCCAGCAGCAGCAGCAGCACGTGCTGTGGGCCCCGTGGCCAGTGGCCACAGAGAGTTTGTGCCACCTTCGCCATGGGGCACTCTGGCTGCTGGCGGGGCCTGGGAAAGACCTTCCCGAGGAAGGAGACCGGACAGGCTGCAGCATGGGTCAGCAGCAAGGCAGAGCCATCACCTCCCACCCGTGCAACCCACACACAGTGTGCAGATCTGTGCTGGGGCCCAGCCAGCTTGGAAGCACCTGGGGCATGGTGGCAACACCTGCAGTGACCTGTTTAGAGGACTGGCCCCGTATCTGCGTGAGAACAGGTCCGTCAAGTCCACCACGGGCACTTCCAAGTGGTTAAGTGCCCGTCAAAAGGTGCAGGGAACGTGTCGGCCAGCCGAGAAAACTGCGCATCGCAAGCAGCTGTGCCCAGAGGATGAGGATGCTTTGATGCATCTTCTGCATAAAAAGAGAGAGCAGCTGGAGGAGCTGGAAGACAAAGTGTATGAAGAGATGTTTAGAGCCACCTTCTCCTCCCTGGACGACAAAAAAAGCCCCATGACGTCCAGCTGTGTCCTCAGGGATTCATCAAGTCCCACCCTGGAGCCAGCTGCAGGCCCCTCGGTGCCACACAGTACTTGCAGGGTGACTGAAGACTCCGCAGGAGAGAGAGAAAGCTGCTCAGAGCTTGTATCTCTTGACCAGTTGCTGGCCGACCTGTGCCCGGTCTCTGATGACTCTCTGATGACTCCCTCTGATGACTCTTGCGACGATCTTGTCAAGGAGCTACTGGAAAACTGGGAGGAAGAAAAGCTCCCTGACAGAGAAGCGGCAGGAGAGAGGGACCGCGAACCAGAGAGCACATTGTCTCTCCCACCACAAGATGAAGAAGCAGAGCCATCAGTTTCTGCCCTGGACAGTGACCCCTGCGAAGAGAGGCACAGCGATCCTCTCCCCACGGCACTGTCCGAAGACACAGAGATGTCTGTGGTTTGTGCCTCGCCAGCCGATCCCACAGAGGAGGCTGATGCAGCGGGCATGGAGGCTGGCGGTGCCCAGGCCGTCCTTGCTCCGGAAAAAATCTGCGAGGCTGGGGCACAGGCAGGGGCTTGCCTGGTGCCTGCCCAGCCCCTTGCAAGCAGTGTCCCTGTTTCCCCCACTGGCAGCGCAGCCGTCCCGCAGCCCCCGGCCCCACGGCGATGGCGCTCCATGGCCAAGACGGCCCGGCGGGCCCTGCGCCGGCTTTTCTCCTTCAGCTGCCTCAGAGGGCAGCCGGAGGAGTGAGCCTGGCTGCCAGCACCAGGAAGATCCTCCAAGATGCCGGCTCACCCTGAGGACACCCAGATCCCAGAGGCAACGGCAGCTCCTGGAAGCAACAGCACAGAGAGACAAACAATGGAGACACCAGTGGATGGATGGGTGATGCCCAAGGCAACCACTTGCCAAAGGTAGGTCTTGCTGCCAGCCCCAGCCCCTCACCCCCAAAATAACAGCAAGGCGGCCTGGTCAGGTTGAGCTGGCTGAGGAAGGATTACAGCGCTGCCTTGTAGGATCCCACAGAAGCCGACTTTAGGCCTGGGCTGCATTGTGGGGGTGCATCCCCACCCTGCCCCCAGGCTTCATTAGGAGCTGAGAAATGCTCCTTGGGCCTCAGCATTGCAGGCAAACAAAGGCCCATCCTCCTTTCACATGGCAAACAGGAGAACGCTTCCCTGGATACCCACAAGATGGACTGAACAAAGGTGTTAACCTCGGATGAACAACCCAGGGTCCTCACCTCCACAAGAACCACCGGCACCCCCAGCGCAGAGAAGCGCAGGGTGATGAAGGACCGACGGGATGCTGCCGGAGCCGAGCATCTTGGACTCTTTTCTGTTTTATCTCTTCCCCACCTCACCCACCTCACCCCCTGCTCTTCCCCCTCTTTCCTTCTCGCCCTCCTCTTTCCTATCCCTTTCTCTAGCCCACATTTATTGTTAAATAAACCCCCTGTTGTTGGCTTTAGAACATGGTCTCCTTGGTACCTTAATTCGGGCAGAGGCGTCTCTCAGTAATCACATCTGAACAGGGCCACACATCTGCACACAGCACTCGAGCTCTGGCCTCCCCAGTGTGCAGCACAGAGGGACAATCACCACCCAGGTCTTGCTGCCCACACTGCTGCTGACACAGAAGGCCACGAGGCCACTGCCCTCCTTGCCCACCTGGGCACACGCCAGCTCATGTTCAGCCGCTGTTGGCCAGCACCCCCAGGGCCTTTCCCGCTGGGCAGCTTTCCAGTCCCTCTGCCCCCAGCCTGGAGCATTGCAGGGGCTTCTTGGGATGTGAGGGCAGGACCCAGGCCTTGCTCTTTTTGAACCTCATCCTGCTGGCCTCACACCATCCAGCCAGCCTGTCCACATCCCCCTGCAGAGCACATCAACACCCCCACCCAACTTGGTGTCATCACAAATTTACTACTGAGGGTACACTCAGTGCCCTTGTCCACATCAGCAGTACAGACACTGAACATGACTGGGCCCAGGGGACACCGCTAGTGACCGGACGCCAAGTGGATACCCAGTCTTACTACTGATGACTGAGGCAAATAAGGCATTAAGTACCGCAGCCTTTTTCCTGAGGGAGAGGCTGCAATGGGACCTGGGAGAAGCCCTGGGGTAGAGATGGCCAGGCCTGGCACCAGGCCTTGCTCTGAGGAGGGGCTGGCGCTGGGATGGGCCAGGCACAGCAATGCCCCAGAGGCAGCGAGCACAGCTGGGAGCCCAGCCCAGCCCGGGAGCCGTGCCCAGCACCTGCCTTGGGGCCAGGGCTGGGCTTGCCGGCACGTGGGGGACACCGTGCCCTCACAGCTGCCTCCATCCCGTGCCTCCTCCTGCTTCCCACAGGTGACCCACAGGCAGCTGCAGGCAGCAGAGGGAGCAGCACAGGGAGGCTCTTCTACAGGCTCATCCTGGATCAGAACAAGTCATTGCAGTATTTGGGAGCCAGCAGGGCCCTTGTGGCCAAGAAGGCCAGTGGGATCCTAGGGTGCATTAGGGAGAGCATTGCCAGCAGGTTGAGGGAAATGATTCTGTCCCTTTACTCAGCCCTAGAGAGAGGCATCTGGAGTGCTGTGTCCAATTCTGGGCTCTTCAGGACAAGAGACACATGGAGCTCCTGAAGTGTGTCCAGTGGAGAACAACAAAATACGATTAAGGGACTGGAGCATCTCTCTTACAAAGATAAGCTCTAGGAGCTGTGCATGTTCAGCCTCAAGAAGAAACATCTGAGAGGGGCCTTTATCACTGTCTCTCAGGAGGGTGTCAGAGGATGGACCTTCTCAGTGGTGCCCAGCAATAGGACAAGAGGCAACAGGCAGAAACTGATGCGCACAAGTTCCACTTGAATGTGAGGAATCATTTCTTTACTGTGCAGTGACCGAGCACTGAACAGTTTGTCCAAAAAGGGTGTGGAGTCTCCCTCACTGGAGATATTCCAGCACTGTCCGGACACAATCCTGTGCCATGTGCTCTGGGAGATTGGACCAGACCACCCACTGTGGTCTCTTCTAACTTGAAGCATTCCATGATTCAGTGACATTCTAACACAGACTGACTCACCCTGGAGTGGAAAAAGTCTTATTTAAACAAATCAAAGTTGCCTCCCACCTCCATCTAATGGAAGACAAAAAACTTCCAGCATCCACTGAAGGAAGGTAACATTGCAGGACACAAGAAATCCATGAGATTTCTGGATTGTGGAAAGGGTAATTTTTTGTCACAGATCTTGGACTGCTTTCTCTAATCTTTTGGAAACTTCCATCTGCCTTAAGAAGCACTATTGTTGTATGTCAAATTACTTTTACCTTGGTAAAACACATACCTTTTGCACTGATCTGCTTACCCAGCACTTTCAAGTAACCAGAGTATTCTTGGCTGCTCTTTTATCAAGCAGAAAGATGGATGTCCTTTTGTAAAGGCTATAAAAATTAGTTCCTTGTACTTATGAGTCAGAGCTTTCTGAAGGAGCTTTCTCCTTTTTCTCATAATGGAGCATTCAGCTTTCATCAGCAGTGCTTCCACTAACGATCCTAAAACCAACAGCCCAAAAAAACCATGACGAGTCCTTACAAGGAGTCTGGCAGCCCTAATTGTCTCTTAAATATAGATAGACCAGATAAATGCTGAGCTGGCCACAAATTTTCAGACAAACAAGAACTTGCTGATGATGGATTTTTGAAACTAAGAGGAATGGGGCAGTGGAACAACCAGTCATTTGCAGGATTTCTCTTGCAATATAACAGTGGCAAACTCTGCTAGAAAAAAATGTAGCAGGGAACTCAAGGTTCCTGGAAGAGTGGATGTGGATGCCAAAATTTGCATGTCATTATCGGAGGACATTCAGAAAAAAGTTTTGAGAACCCTATTCAGTTAACTCATGACCTCAAAGATATCTGACACAGTAGTCCATCGATCTTCTTTAGAAGACCAGGATGAAGAGAAAGGCCTCTGTGATGTTAGGCAGAACATGCAAAAATATGGCTCGTATCTGCAGGGTGAGAATCACTTTCTTCCTCTTTTCCAAAGATTGGGTTTCAGAGATTTTAACTTGCCCCACAGCATTTAGGAATTACAGGACTTTATCCCTTGGATCCCTTCATAACTGTCAATGTTCTATATCAGTTTTTAAAGAGATCACAAAAAAAATCACCACAGAAACCAGACATGACCTGTCAAGGAACGTTCTGCAAATTAAATTCCCACTTTGTCTAAGTACGTTAAAAATTTCATCCACAGTTGCCTAAAAATGGATGATTTCTATGCACACACGGGTAGAACTCCTGATGCATGGCTCCAATACACGGAATTGGATACCCCTTTATGAAGTCAGTAATGTTTTCAAAGACTAAGTAATATTTTCGGCTTACCAAGTTTTTTATATAACTTCATATCTCTTTTGAATCTCAGTTCAAATACAGGGGTTCTCCCAGGCATTTGCTTGAGACTTGTAGGCATTTACGTGCTACCAAAAACAATGTCACCCAGAACATCTCAGTACAAGGGGATACGAATTGCTGTCGGCCATGAACACTCGTCGATAAGCGAGTGATGGAAATTATTATTTCTTAAATGGAAAGCAACTAACATGCCAAGCAGAAGATGAATGACAGCAACTCAATCTACAAACCCTATCTTCAGAATTCTATCTGTTCTCAGTCAAGAGAACAGGAAACCGAGATACACAAATGCAAACAAAGTTTGTTTTAGGACTCCAAGCAGAGATAAAACCCATTCTGAGAGGTGATGCTCTTTGCAAAAGGCTGGATCTAATGTGTTCTTTGCAGAACACCAGAGGAAGGTACGTGCCGTATCACAGATAGTCTCGGTAACTGGAATTGAATACACCCAAAGACAAAGCCACGAAAATGACATTTGATGCCACCACCTAAAGTCAACATCTCATCAGTAAAATAAAAGCAGAAAGTTGCATTAAAACGAACATTATGAAATATGATTGGATACCTCTTCTTCATATCTGAAAAGCAAAAGCAATGACCTAAGCCAAGCACCCTATTAGTTTAGTCTTAACAACTAAATACAGCTACACACCTTCCTGAAGAAACAAATTCCTACCTTTTCATCTTTTCCCCTTAGTCAACCAGTGTCATCTGCTTCAGTTACGATGAGTTTCAGCCAGCACTCTTAGCCAAAACCCAATTTCAGTGACACACTAATCATCTAAAAAACCTGACCATCTGTGTTTCATGAAAGAGAGACGTAAAAATGAGTATTAGCAGCATATTGATGAAACTGCAAACCAATCTGTCACAACCTCCTTTGCAGTCTCACATAAAAGGCACAGTTGGCAGGAATCTAAAAAATTCCATGAGAAAGCTTCTGGAAGAAACAACTGCTTCAAATAACTCAGTTGTCTGGAAGAGAATAAAAAAGAGAGTAATTAAAGCATGGAACTGCCAAACACTAAGATAACATGGAGACCTGGCAACCATCTGTCATGGCCAGTGAAACCAAACAAAGCACTTGTGCTTCACATCCCCCGTTGGCAATATAATACCATTAAGCAATAAACCCAGTGTGATTTCTGCATGTTTGGAGGAAGTAGATGAAATGTGTTTGAGAACTTGACAATGATCAAACTTTTTTACCTTCACAAAGGACTCCACAACACTCCATAATATAAAGAAGCAGGAACAGCTGTCCCTAATTCCCAGTGAGAATGCACTCCTGGCTCATACTAAACTTGGCATCCACTGTGACTACAAAGACCATTTCATCGGAACTTTGCGTTTCTCTCCTTGCGGAACTTCTGAAATTCCTATTGGTCCCAGCCTTGAATTTCCCAAGATACTTCTGCACTCAATCTCTACCACTTACAATGTTTACTCAACACTCAAGTCTCATCCAGGAATTTGCTGAGGACACATTCTGTTTCACCATCTGGATTTTTGATATATTGGATGGTATCAGCCTCAGCATCATCAAAGAATCAGCCACTTCTGCCAAGAAGACAAACAGGTCAGTCAAGCTTGAGCTAAGATTGGTAACTCCACACTGACTGTGCTCAATTATGTTCTTCTCTTTCACATATCTGGAAAAGTTCCATCATCTCATCAGAAATTCCAGTGAGGCTGAGCAACCTATGCAACCCCAAATCTGTCTCCTTATCTTTCCTTTAGATAAAATACTAGCTTTTTTTTAGTAATCAGGAACCTTCCTGAGTCACCAATCTCAAATCTTTTATCCCTTCAATGTGAAAAAACCTCTGTCCTTCATCAGACTTCAAGAAAAAATTGATTGCATCACTTCAAAAATCACACCTGGATGCCATTTATGGAATGCTACTCAACATCAAAGTAAAGCTTTCCTTCAGAATTCTCCTCTCTACCAAGACACTTTTTCATGCCCTCCAGCATAATCTTTACAGATTTTTCGTGTTTTACTATAACTTCATCTTCAGACATTTTTTCTTTCTCTTTCTATACATTCCCAGGACTAAACACCAAGTTCTCTCACAAGAAGCTGGGTATCTGCTTCATTTCTAGACACAATCAGGCACATCACAATTCTGGCATTGAATGAGAAAGACAAACTGCAGCATGATTCACATTTCCAGTGCAAAATTTGAGCAAACCCATGAAAAGAATCTGGATTTGCATTTGTTCACTCCTCCCCATCTTCACTATTAGAAGACACAGACCACTTGCCTTCACTGATTACAACAAAAGTTACTGCCAAGAACACCAATTAAACCCGTAATTGCTCTATCAGCTACATTAAAACATTTGCATTACTTCAACATTTTTGAAAGTTTTGTTGAAAACTGTGTATAAAGTAAAATCATTAAGTAACAAGCCACTGCACTTTTTTCTTAAAAGTAAACTGCTCAGCAAATTCATTAGATTTGACAAAACCTGCTTAACTGAACAGCAAAATGCATGAAAAATACTTTTTTTTTAAATTTCCTCTGAGCAGTCAAACCAAACAAACTTGGTTTTTGTATTACACATACATGAGCAAGATGCTTCGTGATATACTGGATGACTTGTGACCATTTCTTAATTTTTGTAACAAAGTCCTTTGGTCACATGAAGCTGTGTAGCTCTGGGTCTTAATACAGAGCTTTTGTTACTGTAACAAACCAGGCATTCCCATAGCTCCGCACCCTACGCTGGACAGCAGTACCTGTCTGAGGAGAAGTATGACAAGGAAGGCATGAAACAATCACCACTCTCATCTATACTCACTGTCCAACAAGTTTTTAGCACAGACACTGCCTTTGGATCATCTAGACAGCAGGCTATCTAGCAAATCCAATTTTCCATTTCTCTTGTTCCAAGTTGAACCTGCCTATTGTCAAGGCCTTCCTAACATCTAGCAACAATGAATTCTACAATTTACATCATGCACATTGTGAAAACAAACTTCCTTTTGATTATATTAAAACTTCACCACAGCTGAAGAAATCTGTTAATACTGATGCTGTCTTCTTCTAAATATTAATCTTACTACAAATCTTCCAACAAAAACAAAGTTAATTTTAGTTTCCGTTTTTCAGGGAGGTGGGATATGTATTCCATGTCCAACATCTAGCAGAAAACTGATACATTCAATGAAAATGATGATGCACTAAAAAAACACACTGATCTTTTTATGATTACAGTCATTGTATAAAAATCAATATAGCTTTTTTTAATCTGTACCAAACAACTTTAATGGCAAACTAAAATCTACCACTGCTGTCCATGAATTACAGAAGCCCCTTTCCCAGCTCCACAGCAGTAAAACCAGACTGGGTCATCTCTTTCCAGCATGGTGGATGATAATAAATCATCCCAAGCCCTGTACAACCATTGTTCAGAGCCTGTTAGTGCTACTCATGGCCCCACAGTGCAATTCCCTGCAAACCTGACAGCATAAGCAGAACAAAAATAAACCAAGGATCTCCAAAGCCCTGGCAGCTCTGCTACCACACAGGTCTGCGCTGTCTTCTCTGGTGTCGTTTTCAGTCACGCTGCTGCAGTGTTGCAGGCTCCTTACAGGGCAGGCACTTCAGAGTCTATTCAAACATGGGACCTGATGTCCTCACTCCAGTCACACTTTCAGCCTCTCCGTGCTCAGACAAAGCAAACAAAGCAGCTGAGTCCCAGGCTCTGTATTATCGCTTTGCAAATATTTACCCCAAAGAGTCACAGAATTATGGAACACTCTCAGAGATGGGAGTCAGACTAAGAAAGCTGCAGAGGACCTTGGATCCTGTGGGGTTTAGGCCCAAATGAAGGCGTATCCAAGGCTTCCACAGGATACCCAGCCTCAGACAAGCTGTGGTGCCAGGTAGCCACCACCAGCCATGGCTGAGGCTCCACAGTAAAGAGCGTCTCACGAACCCACGCTTGGAGCACAACACACCAATGTCCAGCCATGGGAAACCTTTCACATCAAACTTCACCATAATGCAGATGAAGCTAATTTAGTACAATTCTGTTATTTCTCCAAAGGCCGAACACTAACCTCATCAGCATAATGACTTTCTACAGTACCGAGTGCATGCTCACACACACTCATGCTGTACTTGGTGTAAATCCATTACCAATCTGACATGAATAAACCCCACTGAAATCAAACTGCTTAACAATAAACACCAGAAAAATGCAGTAAGAAACCCTCTTACAGTTCTTTTCACACCCAAATTTCAGAATATGTAATACTCAAGAAGTTACTGTATTTTCTTTCTGATTTTAATTTTCATGTGCTTTTCTGCATGTATCATTTCTTTGATTACCATGTCTAGCTTTGTTCTTTCTTGCAGCGTAAAAACATATCAGGATATTAAAATGTTACTAAGTGTGTACAGATGTATAGCTTCTATTTGAGCAGCTCGGGGACTGGTAACCATGGCACTGCTTCCAAGAATAGAATTATCATCTGTAACAGCACTCATGCTGTGGCAGTTGACAGAATGGTTATAAATATATCTATTAGCAGCCTGAGCTGAATCTTTAAACAGCACTATAGGGACAGCAGTTGACTAAAAATAGCTTGACAATATTGCATTTGAACACTTGTCCTCAGAAACACTTTGTCACATCCACAGAGTGAATTTCAATTTTTTTTTTCCCTGCATGAAGCTGAAAATGAACTTCTGTGGCACACAGGAGACAGACGGTGTGACATTTTTTGACCTCCCTCCCCCCTAGAACACTACAAATAAAAGCACAACAGCAACAATCTTGAAAAGGCTGCTATAAAACATGAAGCGATGCCTAGAATTCAAAGTACATGAAGCAAGAGAAGAATCAAAAATCATTTTTCAAGGAGGAAAAAAAATTGAACACATGGCAATCAAGAGCACACAAATAACCTGTGTGAGCTGCTGGAGTTCAGCTTCATTCTAATACACTTCCATAGAACTGGAACAGGGAGATGATGGTTACCCATTTGTTACAAACAACTGTATGAGCCGCCACTCAATATGAAGAAAGGAAAATTGTCTCAAAACAGATTTCTAAATACAGAGGATTTCATTAATTCAGATATACATTCTCAATAAATACCTTTTGCTTGCTACTTTTAGTATTTTCCTCATCTTTTTAATCCCAGTTGATACCAGTGCAGTAATGCTACTGTGACCCATTCAGCCAGCTGATGAAAATCAAACAAGTGTCCTTTATTACTCAGGAAAATGTTTGCATTTCTTTAAATTATCAAATAGAAATGCAGACTGCTAATTTCCTAATAATCATCTGTACACTGGAAAAATGTGACTCATCCAAAAAAACCAAAAAAGGTATGAATGGTGAAGGTCTCCACAAAGAAGTGCTTGCAGAGTAAACCTTGTCATATAGCATAAAATATTTTGGCTGAGAAGAAATCTCTGGAGGTTCTCTGATCAGCTTCCTGCTCAATGCAGGGCTAAATTACAGCAGGTTGTTTCATCAAGCCAAATTCTGGAAATGGAGATTCTGCAACATCTCTGAGCAGCCATTTTGTGTCTGAGTGCCCTCCCTGTAAACAAGAATCTCCCTAACTCCTGACTGCAGTTTCTTATGTTCCAGCTTGTTCCTATTGCTTGTAATTTAGGTGGTGCCCAGCAACAGGCAGTGGGCACAGACTGAAACACAGGAGGTTCCCTCTGAACATCAGGAAACATCCCTAAGTTATCAACCTGTTTCCAGCACAAATCCAAACCATAGCCCCACACCAGCCACTATGAACAAACTGCAGCCAAAACCAGCACAAGGTGAGAGCACTTGAATAGGTTTTACAGCAGGCTGTAGAGTCTCCCACCTTAAACATACTCAAAAGTCAACTGGACACAATCCTGGATGCCTGACTGCTTGAGCAGGGTGGAGCAAAGATGTTGTCCAGACATGCCTTCCAGTCTCAGCCATTCTGTGATTTTGTTATTATTTTTTTACTACACATTCCAAGATGAGCCCAGCTCCCTTCACTCTACACTCTGCCACCAGGTAACGCCCTCAGCCTCCTCCACTTGGGGCTGCAGAAACCTCAGCACCCACCACACCCATCATGGACCCCACTGCCCTCCACTGGACTCACTCCAGCATCTCCTTGTCCATCTTACACCGAGAAACCCAAAACTGGGCACAGCACTCCCAAGCACTGACCAGAGGGAAAGAATCATCCCCGAGCCTGCTGACTACACATTTCCTGGTACACCCCAGCTGGAGCTGGCCTTCACTGAGAAGGCACACAGACTGCCGACTCCTCTTCCATCAATGTCTCTCCATTTTTTTCTGCAAAGCGACTTTCTATCCAGTCAGCATCCAGCCTGCGCCATTGCCTAGTGCAAGGTAAGTATCTTATTTTATTTTACAAGCATATTTATATATATATGCATAAAGTTTCACTAACAGTGGTTTTGAAGCATATTACCTACATTAAAAATAAAAAATTAGACACAGCTTAAAATGCACTGAATTTGTGTTCTTCAGCAGTAAATATAAGACCTTTGATGTACACTTCCAAATGCACAGGAAAACAAGACTCTAGGAAAAGAAAAATTATCTCCCAGCCAAAACTAAATACAGCCTCTAAAACAGGTTTCTATTACGCCTTCCATCTTCCTTGAGGATTATTTAAGGATGAACTACAACTTAAATAGAACAACTTCCACCTGTTGCATCCTTCTTAAAGCTTGGTTTTGGTAAGAGAATGTAATCTGACATATGAAACTTAATGAAAGTCAACTCTATCGTAGTATTACACTTGAATATTCAGGCTAGAAAATTAAGCTCTTGGGATAATTAGAACTGCTGTTTTCGTAAGGCATATGGATCAACTTGACTGTGGCAGTGAACTCAGGCTGCAAGGCAAAAAGAATTAACACTTCTTCTCAAATTTGTCCATTATCAGCTACACTTCCTTTAAAGTTTAAACACTTCCAATCTTTTTTCTAGATTTATTACAGGGGAATTAGAACATAGAGCACACATTACAACTCCGAACTTCTGAAAATTTATGTAAATACTGACAGTACTACTCCACATCTCTCTAGGATTTTTGCATATCTGCCAAGTGGTATTACCACCACGAGCCAGTCAAAGTATGATGCTGAGGACTAAAGAAAAGTGATGTCAGACCTGGTAAGATACTTCTTCAAACAGAAAAATTAATGACAGACAAGCCTTTAGAATGAGCAATAGCTTGACTGATACCATTCCTTTAAAACGTCATCTAGGCAACTGATTTTTACAAATAAAACAAAAATTAAATGAAACTTCTGTGCAAAGAAAATTAATTTTTGTTCCATTTAACTTCAGTGTCAGCTACAAAAGTGCTGTTATTCCAAGGGTATAAAAGCTTCGCTAAGAGCTCCAATTAAACCTGTACCACAAATTTAAACAGAATAATATATGACTATTACTTTATGACTCTGTCCTGGTATAAATCTTGTCCTGGTCAAGTAGCATTTCACAGGATCACAGAATGAGTGGAAAGGACCCACAAAGATCATGGAGTCCAGCTCCCGGCCCTGCACAACACCATTCCCAACAATCCCACCATGTGCCTGAGACTGTTGTGCAAATGCTTCTTGAGCTCTGCCATGGCTGGTGCTGTGACCACTGCCCTGGGGAGCCTGTTCCAATGCCCAGCCACTCTCTGGGTGAATAAGCTTTTCCTGATACCCAACCTAAGCCTTTCCTGACACAACTTCAGGCCATTCCCTCGAGTCGTGTCGCTGTCAACGCAGAGCAGAGATCAGTGCCTGCCCCTCCTCTTCCCCTCATAAGGAAGTTGTAACTGCAATGAGGTCTCCCCTCAGTCTCCTCCAGGCTAAACAGACCAAGCATCCTCAGCCACTCCTCATGTGGCTTCATGTCAAGGCCCTTCACCATCTTCACTACCTTCCTTTGGATGCTCTCTAACAGCTCAGTATCTTTCCCAGGTTGAGGCACCCAAAACCTCACACAGTATTCAAGGTGAGGCTGCCCCAGTGCAGAGCAGGGCAGGACAATCCCCTCTCTTGCCTGGCTGTCGATGCTGTGCCTCATGCCCCCAGGGCAGGGTTGGTTCTCCTGGCTGCCAGGCCACTGCTGACTCTTATTCAACTTACCATCAACCAGGACCTCCGAGTCCCGTCCCACAGCTGCTTTCCAGCCTCTCATTCCCCAGTCGGTCTGTAAATCCAGGGTTGCCTGGTTGCCCCAACCCAGGTGCAGAATCTGGCACTTGCCCTTGTTGAGTTTCATATGGCTGGTGATTGCCCAGTCCATTTCTTCAGGTCTCTCTGTGGGACCTCCCCCTCCCTGACTTCGAGGGAGTCAGCAGCTCCTCCCAGTTTTGCATCGTCTGTGAACTTGCTCAGTGTCCCTTCCCGTCATTTGTCCGAGTCATTTTGAAGATGCTGAAGAGCTGATGTCACCGGATGGAGCCCTGCAGAATGCCACTAGTGACAGGTCCCCAGTCTGATGTCACTCCCATCAGTGTCACCCTTTGTGCCCGACCCCTGAGCCAGTTGCTCACCCATCCCATGGGTGTTTACCCAGCTGGGGGCTGAACATTTTGTCCAGAGGGACACTATGAGAGGCAGTACTGAAAGCTCTACTGAAATCCAACAAGATTATGTCAACTGGCCTCCCTTGATCAGCTGGGTGGGTGACCTGCTCATGAAAGGCAATCAGGTTTGATAAGCAGGACTTTCCTCTCATGAAGCCATGCTGGCTGTGACCAGTGACTGCACTGTCTTTCAGGTGGTTTTCAGTACCTCCCAGAATTATCTTTTCCATAACTTTACCAGGCACCGAAGTGAGACTGATCAAAATGACTTTTTCTCCTCAAGTAATTTGTTGCATGTATTCCCTTAGAAGTAAAAGAAGAACACCAAAAGTTGCCTGAATTTATTATAATTTAATCAGATAGTCTAAAATTAATCATTAGCAAGTATCAGTTGGCTGGCTCCATTGACATGAATGGTCCTGATTGGATAAAGCAGCAGTTTCTAAGCACAAGCTACTGAAGCCAACAGAGCTACTAAGTTCAACACAGACAGAAAAAATAAAAATAAATGAATAAAAAAAACCCCTAGCACTGTTTGATATAACAACTTCAGAGCAAACTAACATTTATTCCGAGCTGTAGCTGACTATATTTATGGGTGCTGTGTTTTTTCTCAGTCACAGTGCCATCTGGTGACTATTTATACTCTTATACATTTTAAATAGATGGTATCTTTTAGGCTCTTCCAACCACCTCATGTCATCCATTAACCTCCTCCTAAGTTTGATCTGCAAGTGAGGACAGGAACAGTTCTCTAGGAAATGGAATGATTCAAGATTTCCATTTTGCATGTTCTTGTTGTGAACTTAGAAGTTCATCAGGAACATAGAGGACTTAAACCACTAAGGCATATGAATATTGCTATAAAAAAATGAAGTTTCTGTTGCTGGAAATTAACAGAATGATCTCAAGAACGAGATATTGGAAGGGTTTGGTTTTTGTTTGCTTTTCCCTGGAATCTGGCCTCTAAAAGCCAGCTGTGCAAGGGCAAAAACACAAACTCCTTTTCAAGTCCCCCTGCTAAATTTACCACAGCTTTCATTGAAAAAGTGGTGGCAGATAAATAAATTTAGTGAAGATAAATTAGAGCATCAAGTATTAAATTTATTGATCAGCTTACTATGTCCACATATGAAAAACTCACATAGACTTCCCAGGCTCATTACATATTTATCTCTTTTAACAAATTATACCAGTTACGAGCCACGTTCTGACAATTTGATGAAGGCAGTAACATGGGGGAAAGATTTATGTTGATATTAACCTTTATTTTTACCCGTTCTGCAAACTCTCAACAAGTATTCCCATCATTATCCACCCTTCACCCCTTCCCACAACAAAGTAAGTGACAAGACTGTAATACACTGCATATTTATAAAAGAGGAACATGTTATACCTGGCACTGTTTTTCCTTAATAAAAAAAAATTCTGTAAGAAAAATACCTGATTAGAAGTTAAGGCCATATAGACAATTCCCCAAAGGCCCCGTGGCAGGGGGATTGGAACTAGAGGATCTTTAAGGTCCCTTCCAACCCAAACCAGTCTATGATTCTATGCAGCCAAAAACTGCTACATTAAGAAAAAGGAAGCTATTGGACACAAATTATAAGCAGACTTCTGTCACTCCTTCCTTCTGGAATAAAAGGATTCTATGTAATATTACAGTTATTTCAGGCTTTCAACAGGCATAACCAACTTCATATGCAATAAATGTGCATACTTGATGAGTTAGAAAATTAATTCATATTATTGTTTCTTATGCTCACTGATACTATCTCAATTTCCAGTCCAGTATCTCTTTTGCTGTTAAGTATATTCACATGGAATCAAGTGTATAAAATATTAAATATTACTTCAGCTACTACCAGTACCAGTAATAACAAAATGCTTCAACTATCCCGTAAGTAAGACACTTGGGATGCTCAGAGAGAATAACTATTTCCTATTTTTCCATGGAAGACACCGTTACATTCAATTTAGGGAAGAACTTTCAGCAGGCCTGCTATTCACTGCATAAAATAGGAAAGGCTGTTGTTCAAAACCCCAAATCTGCTGCTTCTAATAGTTTCACTGGAAGAAACTGCTCTGATTCCACACTCAGTAAAGCAGAACTGTTCTGAACATCTTATGCAGGTCAACAATTTCTGACTAAGTTTCCTTTCCATATACCATAATTTTGCCATTGTTCACTGTTTTCTAGCAAGCACTTCACCCCCCAAAAGGTAGCAGTTTTGGTTTTCAAGGGTAATACAACCCACTCCTGACAACAACGAACACACACAACTGTTTGATAAATTGGAGGGGAAAAAGACCCAATCTTTCCTAAGTAATTGTAATTAAACTCATCTATTCTCTTTCATTAATATTCCAGAGTGCCACAGAATCATTTTCTATTTACTTGAATGGATATTCATTAGAGAACTGACTGGAACTCGTGCCCACTCCCCTCACGTGCTCATCATTTCAAACAAGCTCTCATCCAGGCTGGGCAGTCTGGTAACACTGCAGTGTCCTAGCTGGGAAAGGGCCTGAATTTGTATTTCTGGTGCATTGTATTGAGCTCACAAGGCTTCAGCCTTGAGTTTTGCTCAGTTTTCTCTGATTGACCTGGCTGCAACTTTATTTTATGAGGTTTAGCTGCCACAACAATTTGTCCACCTGACCAGGATATTGTGTCCAATGTGTTTTAGTTGTGTGGGACAACCACAGCTTTACACACACAGTTGCAAGAGGCAACTACTCTATGGAGAACAAGGTGTTTATGAATGAGATAATGATGTGGTGTAAATAAATAGAGGCCCTGTCTGATGATGGACACTTTGAGAGGTGGTTGCAGCACAGCAAAACCCCCAAGGCTGTAAATCACTCCCCAACAATCAGATAAAGAAATGCAGATACTCAGCTGGACAAAACCCTGGTCAGGGCTAACAACAAGAACAAATAACATCTAACACATACTGATTTGGGATGTAACAAGGAACCACAAACCAATGAAGAAAAAGCGAAGTGTAAAAACACATTAGAAAGTGCATCCTAGAAAAGAAACCACCTCTGGCATATTCCTGCCAGTGAAGGACACTTCACCAGCACTGGGAAGAGACCAACCTCACAGCACTGGGAGGGTGGGCATAATTCCTGCCCCTTTTCCTATGCTAAGAATTCAGTGTGTAATAATTCCACCTGTATTATTATTATTCCTGTAATGACTAAATCCAGGCTAATAATGACTAAAAGGTTACAATTCCAATACTAAATACTGTACCAATACTAAAGGACTGGCTTAGCTATGTAAGATGCAACTTCCTCGTTAGCTGTAATACAATATAGAGTGGCATCAGTGACCTCCAGAGGTGCCTCCCAACCTCAGCCATTCTGAGTCGGATTCTGTGAACGATGCCTTAAAAATAAATAGAGGGATAAATAAAAAGATGACATTGGAATGTTTCCTTGAACTCCCTGTGCTGTGCTCTTCTGCCTTATCTTACACCTACAGTTCTGCTATATTTATATTTGGGGCAGACCCTGTTCTCATTTTTGCTGTGCAGCTCCTAGCCAGTGAACACAACTCTGTAATGCAACTGCTAATTTTCCTTAATTAATTAGAACCTGAAAGTTCAAATTTTGTACTTTTACTTATGTTTTTCACCCTAAAAGTGATGACTGATGTTCAATATACCTAATACCACATATTCTCAAGACTCTTTCGTGTACTGGTGAAAAATGCCACAAGAATGCTGCAGATCACTCAAGAAAAACAGAAAGATGATAACACAACTACAAGAATACAATGTGATTCTGAAAAATATCTTTCCATTTTTTGCGATTCAGCACTTTGACCCTGAAGCTCTTGGCTGAAAAATGGCACGGAGCAACCCACACTAAAATGGCAAAGTAGTCTCCAAAGAGAGTGTACTGCCCTGAACTGGGCTAAGGTCTCAAAAAGGAGACTTCTGATCCAAAATTACTGTGTTAAGATTCTGGGTCTTCTGCAGTCCTCAGAAATATTTATGTCAAGAAAGAACAGTTAACAAAAGTCAACCTTTAAAGTGCACTTTCATAATGAGTGAAAAATCTATTCAAAATGCCTTTCCTGCTCGATTCAAGCTGAAGCACTCCAAGCAAGTGCCCTATTACCAGCCTATTCATGTGCCAGCCATTAGCAGCCTGCTGTAACAAGAAATCTCCTCTTGACAAGAGGAAGTTACAAAATTTCATTCAAACTATGACATCCCAGCCACTACCTATCATGTCACCTTTCACAACTAAAACATTCAGCACAGAACTGCGGTGTAAAAATTCAGTTCACAGAACTCTAACAGGGTGAGGATTCATTGAGGTTTTCAGGACTTCCCAGGAGAAAGTGAGAAGAATCTTTCTACAACTACACGTATAGAACTCCATGCAATCTCTTACTCAGTGGAAATAAAACAGCCCCACATTCATATTAAACAAATGATGGTGGTTGGTTTTAATTCCATTTTCAAGTTAAAATCAAACAGGAACACTGGAAGATGCAGTCAGGCAGCAATTGAAACAGATTTCTGAAAGTAAACAGGCTCAAATGCTTGACTTCAGCTTTCACCTAAGAAGCATCTTCAAAAGTAGCACATTTTCAAGCATGTGTTAAACAGAAACAGCAGCAGTCAACTTTCCATTTTAAATGAACAAATTTGTAAACTTGTTTGGAAAGAAGTAAATTAAGAACTGACAAAAATGACAGCTGAAAGCGGTAGAACAGTCACGGTATTTTTTTTTCTAAATATAAATCAAGTAAGACTGAAATATCTTCAGTTTCATTTATAAAAGCAAGTTCTTTTTTCTTTTTTTAAATCTACCTACTTGTATACAATTTTAACTGGCATTAATCAGTTTAAAATTGTTTTTTATACTGCTGAAGTTATAGTTCTCTTCTTTTAAATCTCCATGTTTATATACTATCTTAACTGGCATTAATCAGTTTAAATTGCGTTTCATAATGCTGAATGAATTAATTTTATCTTGCAGTTTCCAAGTTACTTGTAGCTTATGCGGCTCAAAACCTGAGCCACAGATCAGAACAACAAAAGCACCGATACATATATTTAATGAAAGTAGTACAATTTTCCAGGGAATACAGCATGGAATTATATAGAAAAAAGATGGGACACAACAAGAGAACATGAAGGTGACATCAAGCACCCATCTCAGCTTAGTAACCAGGTAGCCTTCATTAATATTCCTCAGAAATAAGCAGCTCCAAATCTCTCTGCTCCACACCTAAACATTTGTACTCATTCAAATTTATCTCCTGTGTGCTCACAAAGCCTTGCTTGCTTTGGGGTTTTCTTCCTGCAAACTCTGTTGTTGTATTTTTTCATTACAGATCTTCAGACATTTGAGTAACTAAGAGGAATCACTAAGGGGTATCACAAAGTGTAAACTACTTGGGCTTACAGGCTTAGCCTGGGTACTAAATGAATCGAGCTATTTCAATTCTTTTATGTAATGGAATCGAAGAAAAATTATCTTCCTGAACAATTTTCCATGTTATGCAGTCTGACTATTCCCAAATTGGTTTAGTGCATCATATTCTTCAGGTTTTTTTAAGTCTTAGAAATGTAGAAACTCATAAAGGCCTTAAAACTGGTAATTTCAGTCTTTTCCAATGTTATTCAAAACCCAACAGATCAAGTACTTTCAACAGAAACATAAATGCGTCTGCTGAAAAAGATCTCTCATTTTTGTTATTTCTGGAGTTTTCCCCATCATTTCATGGTACAAACCTCCAATACACACACAAAAGCCATTTTATTTAAAATATACACTCCGGTACGTGGGATATGAAAATAAACTACTTTTAACAGAGTATGAACAAATCATCCAGATGAAACATTTGCATGTATTTATGACATAAGTTCACCATTCACAATACAATCCACCTTGTGGTATTTAATTAAGAGGAGGGAATCAGATTTAGACCATGTCTAAATTCCATTCTTGAAATATTAAATTCGTATTAGGAATTCCTGCTTAGATTACACTTCAATTTCTTAACTTAAATAAGGTCCAGTTCCATGTAGGCAGCAAATCTTTTCAATGTCCAACAGAAATTGAAATTCCCTCTCTTCAAAATCTGTCACGAGTTGCTGATAGAACAGGAAACCTCCAAGGTACAAATCACTGGAAATTTAGGTATCCTGTAAGATTTTATTTTTGTAAATAGCATGAACTCTCAGTCATGGACACCCTAACTGAGAGAAAGATGAGTTAATTTACACATGCATTCTCTAGCAGTCACGAATTATTTTTTAACTCAGCTTCACCTTAAACCATATATTAATGCAAAATAAAAATATATTTAAAATTAAACACTATGAGGAAATATGGGGAAACTTCATTATGGTGGCATATTAAAAAAAAGGCTTAACTTTCAATCAGATTTCTTTCAAAGAAGGTTCAGATTACAGTAAGAAAAACAAAAAAAGAAGAAGGAAAAAATTAAAAACACCCAGAAGTTTCTGGGATGCTGTGATAATTTAAACTGAATTTTATCCAAATAGCACACAAGTTTTGGTAGGACATAAGGATTAACACATTTAACACTTGCCAAGACTGCCACAACACTGAAATGTCCTCTTGAATTAATTTCAGAACAGGTGCATCCCTACATTTCCAAGAACGATTCCAGCGAGATCCAGCTTTGAGAGGTCCTGCGACACAGACGGGCAGAGTCACCCATGGGGATGGGGACACTGCTGACATTTTTAACAGCACACTGTAATCACAGCAGCCATACAGAACTATAGAACTTTCAGAGCCTTAATTTTTTCTTCTAGCATCTCCAAGTGAAAAAGTAAAGGAAAAGTAAAAACCTTCCCAGAAGGAAGCAAAGGAAGCGATGCAATCAAGAAGGGGAATGTTGACAATTCCCTTCTGTTTATTTGCAGCTAAATAATTTTGTTTATATTACTGCTTAAAACCTCTAGCTGCAGAAAAAAATCTTAATTCCTTGTAGAAGGTCATAGATTTGTTTTCACTCTGTGCTTTGAATATTCATTAAAGATGCAGGGAAGCAATTTTTAATAAATTATACGATCATAAGCTGATAGAAAGACCTGAAGAAGTGGCACTGGCAGATAATTAGGGAAATTCCTGAGACAGGAGGAAAAAAAATAAAACTAAAAAAAAAAAAACCAGCAGCAATCACAACTATTTCAAAAAACTTGGACATTACCACAGAATATAAAGGAAAAGGCAAGTGATACTCAGATTTCAGAGTTTTTCCTGTTTATTTTCTTTGCAGCCTTAGTTATTCCCACTGATTGCTACTGAGCTAAAGCAAGGATAAGCACACAGGAAAACACAACCTGAACTGAATACAGAGAGGAGATGAGAAGCATCATCCTGATACTGTTAGTTGACAAAAAAAGGTGTATCTTTGCCTCATCACAGATAAAGCATTACTCAAATTAGGAACTGTGTATGCCTTGGAGTCAAATATGGATAAAAACCTCAGCTATAGCCAAATTTGTGAGACAATAGCCAAAAAAGCCTTTCTTATTCTTCCTGTCTTAGCAATTTTTGTCACTCTGCCTCTTAATTAAAAAAAAATATTTAGATATAAAGAATGTATTACAGAAAAACAGACATACAGATATTCACCATCTCTTCACCTTAAAATTTATTTAACAGTAGGCTTGATTCAATCCATATTCCTTTCAGTTTAAAATTCCCTAGAAAAATCTCAGAACTTGGTGCTTAGATTAAAAACTGAAAATCCACATTTGATCCTCCCCATCACTTCAGAGCAGCTACTCCAGAGCCGAACCTACTCCCCGAGTATTAAACACTGCAGAGAAGCTCTAAACCTGTAGTGACTATTTATCATTTAATTGCTTTCAAATCAAACAGAGCCTGAACAAAACCCACAGACAAACCTCTACACACAGAGCATAATGTGGAAAACACTGTTTCAAACCTGCTGCTATTCTTTAAGATTTTCCCAATTCATAAAACAGCAGGAAAATGTAAACCAGCGAGCTGGTCATGCAGAGAGAGAAGTATGGAAAATTTCAGTTTATCCTGGGTGATGAGCTAAAATTCAAGGCTTATTTTTAAGGGTCTAAAAAGTAAAACGCCCACCACAACTCCAAACAGGTAACCACGCAAATGGAAAGGAATACATTTTTAAAACACAGGAACTAAATGACCAAAATAATCTGTACCTTGCTTCATAGGAATGCAGCAAGGGGGGAAAAAAAGGAGAAAAGAAAAGATGTTAGAGAAGCTGAGAACTGTGCTGAGATGCAGCACTCCACGCTGCTCCGGAGCCAATCCAGCACATTTGTTTAGGTTAGTCCAAGGCCAACACTTCAGCCTGGCTGACAAAATTTTACTGAAGTGTTTTACTCTTCTGGAGATTTTAACCATTTCAGCACAAAGGACGAACAGCTCCTCACTTTGCTGGCTGCATCCTGAATTTTTCTTTTCAATTTCTTCAAAAGAAAAAACTTTTCTTGTCTCAGAGATCAAGTTTAGAAAGGACTTTTTCCATTGTTTTCCTAATCCTGTAACCTGAAGGTTTTGGTGTACAAAAGCAAATTCCACTGCTATAAAATTCAGACTCTCTGTTGGAAAGCACAGGGAGAAGTGGCCGAGCAGCTTCCTCTTTCCTGAGATACACAGAAAGACTTTCTAACTCTTTGGAAGGCAATTAAACCTTCATTCATTGAGACAACTGCACAAAGTTTTTACTTTTTAGTTCTTTTTTGCAGGGACATGAGCCAGATAAGAATCACAGAATTATCAATCCAAGATCATCAAGTCCAACCTTTGACCACACATCACCATGTCCATTAAACGGCACCACAAAGTGCCACATCCAGTTGTTTTTTGAACATTTCCAAGGATGGTAACTCCCTGAGCAGCGCCTTCCAAAGCTTAACCACTCTTTCAGGGAAGAAATTTTTCCTAATATACACTGTGAGTATTTTGAAATAGGGAGATTTTGTTGCTCTGAGCAAGGAAGGTAAAAATTAAGACGCAAAATGAAAATGTACTACAGTCAGAATCACAGACAGACTTCTATCGCCATTTGATGCTCTTCTGCATATCCTTAAAAAGTCTGATGGTCATAGTTTGATTTTCTCTCTGAGTAAGATGCAAGCCTGTGAGCTGAACAGATGAGGAAAAGAGAGCATGAGCTGAGCCTTACTGACTTTCACACGTTAGGCTGGTACAAGGTACTCAACAGATGGCAAGATTCCTGAAAAAGCCAGCCAGGATTCTGTACATGGCAAAGCAACAGCGAGTAGAAAATACTATGAAAGACAAGAAGAGACAAAAACAAAAAGGGCAGAAAAGCTTCAAAGACCTTATTATAACATATTAACAAAAGACATTTCTAGACAAAGGTAGAAACAAGTCAGTGTTACAGAGGAGGAAAATCAGCCCTTGCTCTTCCTTATGTTCCCTGGGCATAAAAACTGATCTGGGCCATTTCTCCTGTCACTGGACAGCAGCAATCAGAAGTTATGGGCAAGCAGAGCTATTTGAGATTCCTGCTGTCAAGCTGTCCTTCTGGTATTATTTTCCATTATTCCTCACTGGAGTGAGCTGGATATGATGGTAATGGACATTAGAGAAACATCTATGAATTTTGTCCAGTGTGCAGAATATTATTTTTTCTCAATGCAAAATTATTAAGTTGATTAAATTATTGATCTGGATTCCTCCTCACTTTCTCTTTCAGCCAGTATTCCCTAGATGTTTGTTCCTGGAATACGGAGACCCCTTCTGCCTTCCTGTTCCTGGAGACATTGAACACACAACTGGGAGAGCCTGGTGTGATGAACACACAGCTCAACAGGACTTAGCCTGGCACTGCATAGTGCAGAAAACATCTTGTTTTGCACACAGTTATGTCACAAAGTCTGATTTCCAGGGGGAAACAAGGTCCTCTGTATACAGTAAATAAAGAGAGAATGTCCACAGGCTCATTGTGTTGGCTTTTCCATCAGGGACTTTTTAAAGCAAGTGGCTTTCACAGAGGAGGTGAAGTGAGCAGAGCTGCCACTACACAAACATCTGAGGATTGGATTGTTTGGATTTTGTGGGGGGTTTGAGTATTTTTACTCCACAGAAATCATAGTCAAAGTTATTCTTCAAAGTTATTAGTGAAATACAGGGTTATGACTGCTCAAATTTGGGGACTGCTTTTTCTTTTTCTTAACTTACCTCTCTTAATGTGAATAACGATCACTCCCAGGAATATTCACTGAAGTAAGTGGTATAGACCACGATAATGAAATTATTTCTACTTTTATTAGTTTCACCCACCATTTCAGCTCCATTCCATCCAGACCGGGAGATCATAACCCACACTTGGATACCAAGTACAAAGAACAGTTACAATTCAAATTATTTTACTTCTTTTGTGGTAGAAAAATTGTCACGGTGAAGTTATGCATTATAGTTGCATGACAGTACTACCACAAAGGAAACCTGAAAGGTCAGTTTCAAAAATGAAACATAAAAAAAAATGTTCATTATAATTCATAAAACTTTAAAACTTTTCAGAGATACAGCTTCAAGAGCAAAACCAGCACTTTGGGGGCAATCATCACTGAGCTGTATAATAGTGAAGGAAAAGCAGTGTCCTCCTTCCTTCAGAATTTGACATTTCTGTCATACACAAAAGTTCTGAATAAAATTCTAAAAATAATTGGTCCCACATTATCTCATTTAAAATAAGTAGAGAAAAAAGATACCTAGGGCAGAAGGCCCTTTATTTGCTTTAAAACTCAGTGGTGGAAGTTGAAGGTAAGACAAATTAGAGCTAATGGTAGAATGCACTTTTGAAAGGCACGGCTGTTTCACCATTCCAGGAACTGCTGTAAGGATGTATAAAGTTTTCTGCCACTGAAATATTTCCATAAAATTGGCTAACTTCCAAAAATGCCTGTTTCAGCTCAGAGTTCTTGGCTAGAAACTCAGAGGTAAATTTATCAGGATCAGATTAGATGGATCATCAGTAGGAAGTTTTCCACCAAGGCTACAAGAATAGATTCCCAGCATCTGGATAACATTCCATCTTTTTTATAATTCAACTCATTTGCTCTCCATTTGTAGCTACTCCCCTCGTTATTCTAGCCTAGAGAACCTATCGTCTACAGGTGATTACCAAGCAAGCAGATAAACTCAGGGAGAGGATCTGGAATGCCCACAGCACTGCACTGACCAACAAGGGGTAGAAAAACAAATGAAGAATAACATGGAAGAATTAAAACAAAAAGATACAGACAGCTTCCCACTGGGAACAAGCACCATGCAAGGGACAAAATCTAGAAATGGCTTTTGGTAAAAAAATCAAGGTTTTAGGCAAAGAAAACCTAATGTTGAATTTCTCCAGCAGCGAAGAATGCAGGATTTCAGATGATTTTTCCATATGCTTAAGAAAGAAGATTACATCTCCTGTTTCTCATCCTCGTCGTGGGATGGAGCATTTGGTGGTTATTTTGACAATACTCCCAACTGTACATCTTGTGTGATCTTGGGCAAGTCATTTATTCCTTGTTCTGGACTGTCAGCATCAATAGTAATAAAATTGTCTATTACTTGCATTTGCACAGTGTCTAACCAAAAATGAGTGGAATTTCATGGAATTGCTCAAGAAAGTTACTGAAATGGACTGCTCACCTTGCTGGGCATTTGATACAAAAATATAACCTAGCTGAAAGTAAACTTGATAAAATTTAGACACACTAGTTACTGCCATGAAGCAATCCAGAAGCCTCCTCGCCCCACATAATATATGTATTTTAATTGCTTCTTGTCATTTGTTTTTTTTCTCTCCTCAGACCTATTTCAGCTAAACCAATCATGTTTTAAGAGCCCCAGGTTTAAAATTAGCAAGTCATTCTGAGTTCTCCACTCTTACCAATCTGCAAAGTGGGATGTATTATACTCCCTGTATTTAATGGCCACAGACAGCTGAAGTACATCCAAGTTACTTAGCAGTAATATTTGTACCAATACACCATCAAACTACACACCTCTAAGTGGTACAGAAAATACTCCACACAAAAACAAGATGCACCAGTGCAAAGGATCAATTTCCCAATGTAATATTCACAGTACTCTTTATCTTCTACAACCAGAGAACAAGATTTTTATTCCGTTTAAACACAAGAACATTTGGAATTTAATTTACTCTAAGATTACACCTACAGAAAATCAGGTCTAAGTGAATCAGAGAGAAACATCTAAGAAATTACACTCTATTTGATCAACATCCTCTAATTCCTACATTCTCCCCTCTTCACATAACATTTTTTCATCACCTGTTTTTCCCTCTCTCACATCATCAGTCGCTGCAATATACAGCAAGATCAGCAATTTGATAACAACACAAAGAAGCCAATTTCATAAAATGACCAACAAAATATGAGCTGGATTTGTTTTATCTAACACAGTATTAAAACCTGCATTTATTTAAGTCGCAGGGTTTTTTCCTCTTTGTCTTACAAAGAATTTCCTCTCCTCTACTTTTGATTATTTTAGATAATTTCCATTGCTTGGAAATTTAAGTATTTTGAAGTCAATCTTGTCCTACTCCCTCTAACAAAGAGTCAGCCTCTGACTGATCAATGATAAATTTAACACATCAACATTCTTAGTAATAAATCAAAAAGCTTTAAACACACTCATAAATAAACTGAAATTCTCTTAAACAATCCCTCTTCCAGATCATCTTATTAAAAACTTGCAAGCTATGACATTTAAAACCTGGTTTACCCATAAACGGCAAATGTGGAGCTTGCTGTGATGATAACCCAGTTGCTTCCCTCAGTGAAACAAAGTTGGTAAAGCAGATTCTGAGGTGCCCTTTCAAAAATGCCTTGGCATCAATTACAGCCATCACATTCTGCACTTCCCATTTCTTCTGAGCAAAACTACCACACTTGACCTACTCTTCTGAAGTCCCCACAGTGATAAATTACTAAACTTCATTCTCATTCTCATACTCCTGGGGAAGGCAGCTATTAAAAATGCCACTTCTAGCTAAACAGAACATTCACAGTCTAAAGATTCTATTTTTTTTTTAATCAAGATGCTCTTTATCTCCTTTGGCCAGCTGCCTAATAATCAGAACAAAACTCCAACCCTTACTATGATCTGCCTCTGTGATTGAGGAATTGAAAACACTTCAGCGAAAAAAGTTACTTGAAATATTAAGAAACTGAACTTGCCTGCAGATTGATTTATTCTCAAATGCAGAGAAAAACCTATGGCACAGTGTTTATCACAGCCGGCAGTAAAGCTGTTCTTCGTTACTTGTCAATGCACTGAGTTTTGTGGGTAAAAGACCACAGAAAATTATTAAATCAATAAAATTTATGGAATTTCAAACAAGTTCCATCAAACATTTGGCAAGAAAATATTATCATATGAAGGATGAGCAATATTTAAGCAAAAATGCAGCATGAGGCTGAAACCAACTTCAGCAGCAAACGTCTGGATCTACATGAGCAGGGTAAATGTACATGGGTATGAAACAAGTAAATAAGGCACTTGAAATAGAGAGTGGTCTTTGATCCAAACCCTACCTCATCTGTTCTCATTAAAAAAGGAAAACTAAACATGCAAGAATTTGCAAGTGCAAAATCAATGTATAAAACCTCAAGAGCTTTCTGAATTTGTGACACCTGACCATGGGGCACACAGCAGGTTACATCCTGAGAGCTCCAGGCTGCTGGGGCTCTCTGACCTCCGGAAGAACATTGTGAGGAAACTTACCATCCAATGCAAGCAGAGAATACAGACAAACATCCAAGTTTCTAATTATTCCTAAAATTTCTTACAGAGCTGACAACTTTCACCACCCTGTTCCAGATGTTTGTTCCAACCCTCCCTCCACTTCAAGCTCCCAATTCAGCAGGTCTTCACATGAGCCCATCTTTACTATTTCTCCATTATTCTAACCCAGTCAACTTCCCCTCCTTTTCTCCCCTCACTTTCTATGCAGCCAACACCCTCCTACAAAAGCCAGCCTCAGTATTAAGTTTTGCTTTCTCATCATAATGTCATTATGGATGCAACCACCTCCAGCTGTTCACATAAGCTCTGTTTATTGTGTTGGTGTCAACTTTCATTTTTCTTTGTTCATCTTTAGACAAGAAGGAGAGATGAAATGTGGTCTATTCAGGAGATTGCACCTGCAGCCACTCCTGATGACAGACTGGTTTGGGTATAAGCAAATACTTGTTTTCCAAGTGACTGAAGCAAGTCCACAGACACAGGCAGGCAGTGAATCTATCCACAATTTTTCTACTAGTACTTTATAAAATTTTTAATCCTTCTTTCATGTCATATAAAGTGGGAAAAAATGGCAAGTTCCAAAACATACTGCATTGAATTTGCAGATACTACCGTGATAATATTGAATGTAAAATACCAGACAAGCTGAACGAATTGAGTTTATTCAAATCCAAGGGGTAGTAGGGTTTTTTTCCACCCCTGGCTCTAGGGAATAGCTTTAGTAAAGTATTTCCTTAGTATTCTGAATTACGGCCATCTCTAGGGCACAACAGACTGTTCCTTTCTTGACAGTACAATTCACAGAAGAAGAGAGGAAGAGGACTGGTGAACAGAAATTGTGTGGAATACTCAGCTATTTATAGAACTCAAGGTAAGGTAAGCAATGCTGAACTGGGCAGGGAAGGAAAGTTAAAAGCATTTAGACCCAGACTGCTCAAAAATTGCCAGCTTTCGTCCAGATCATACTCAAATTTTGCCAGACAGGTACCAACTGCCAAAAATCCAACTCTCCCTTGTTTTTGCAGAGCAGCTCTATTTTTATAATCTACTTTATCTCAAAGAAAACTACAATTCTTTGCCAGGAAGGCAAGGAAAAACACCTTGCTGACCTGGCAAAGGTTGATGTGGCTCATGGCTCCAATTTGAGCAGCCTTCAGGAAATGTGAGCGGCTTTTTGGCACTCATATCACAAATGTTAATTATAAAAAATAATATATATTTGATAAAAATCAGATTTGGAAGTGAAAGAGCTTTGTTTATTTATCTTCTCTTCTACCATCTTGAAAGTTATTAGGGAAACAAGATATAGAAACATAAGACTTGACATGTTTAATACTGAGGGAGAACTCAGGGCCACAAAGTTTACAAGCATAGTACTGAATTCCAAATTAGGACAGTGCGGAAGTAGAACATCTAAACTAGGCTATATATTTGTGCCTAAGATCTCATTCCTATAGTCGCATTTATTCAATGAAAAGGAATCTAAATTTCAGTTGTGTTCTATAGATTCAACATCCACACTAACTTCAGCAGACCTAAAATTATTTTAAAATTAAACAAAAAAAATCCCACTTGTTCTGTTTAAGGGCTTAAACTTAGAATAGATGTAAGGCTTATGAGTAAAAGGAGTTAGAGCTTAAAGTATCAACAATATAAAGTTTATCCCCATTAGCAGCACTCTTTCACATAGAAGAGTAAAGCCTGAGAACTGAATAGAAAAAAATCCAATTAAGGCATGTATCTCATCTTAATACACTGCTGAGTAAATCAGAAAAGATACATTAAAGACAGTGTGTTAAATTAAATTAGCTCTACATACTGTATTTTAACACTTCCCACCATTTACTGATAGTGCAGGAACAGAGCAGTTTTATGAGAGTACTTAAACCTCTCCAGCTTCTGCAGCTGAATCTCCAGAATTACAGCTCACATTCAGGATGAAGAGGGAAACTCTCCTGAACAAACAAGTCTCAAAACAAATAAAGAAGTCAGCCGAATCCCTTATAAATTATAAACCAGCCCTGTCTGCCAAACAACTGGCCAGTAAGCACTAGGTGTGTTTAACAGCTTAAACCAAGGTTTTAAAAAACTCACAATATGCTTTCAAAGTTTTCATGACCCAGATAAAAGAGTTCTCCATTTCAACTTTTCATTTGGGTTAGACTGATCTCTAAAGCTCAAGTCCATATGGAATATGGAATGAAGTGCCAGTGTGTTTCTTCCATCACTGACAAGAACTAGACTACACCATATAATCTCAGCTTCCAAGCATGAAAAGCAGTGCAGAATTCCCTGGGTTAAAACTGACACTCTGTTTGCTGAGAGATTACGACATGTGGTTAAATTTCTCGCTGCAGCTTTTGCATTAAGACATAGAATGGTTGAATATCTCTAAACACACTGCAGTGTTACTCAAAAAGTAACAGATTCAGCCTCAGAACTGACATTCACACACCAGTATCACCACAGCAATGCAGAGCTAAGCAGGATAGCCCATCCTTTCATGCAGATGCACCCTAGAACAACCAAGGAGTTTAAGCAAGGCTCAGCACAACTACTCAGCACTGAACAGCAGAAAAGAGTATCTGAACATAAAATTACACTGCGAGATCCTATTCAGCTTGAGGGTATAAGCAAGCTTTATGATGAAGTCATAAAGCAATTTTTACACTGAATTTATGAGCTCATTGTAACAGTCATTTCCAGAAGCCAGTGACTGGTTTATTAGGAGACAGCCTGCAGCAAAACTGGAAACAGGGATTGCAGAGAAGGTCGACTGCAATATCCCAAGACTGAAGCACAAAAATTGTAAGGCAAACAAGTAGGGAGGGAAGGTTTAAGTATGAGGCTTATAAATATCTGAACAAGGACATTTCAGAATCAGCAACATCAGAAACATTGATTTACACTCACTTTCATTTGCAGATACTCATTTTTATTTGAAGACGAGCTTATGCACAGCATACAGGATTGAAAATAACCACTACTCCTGAATATTCACACCAGACACCTATTGTTAAATCATTAATAAGCTACAGCAAAGCGTTTTCACCACACATACAAATTGTTTAAGATCTATCTTGCTTCTTAATGTAAAAACTCCCACTTGCTTCTTACATTAGTCCTTGTCAAACCACTCTAATTGGCACAACTATAAACCGAATGTAACCCAGCACTCATCCCAAACTGCACCGTGAGGGACAAACCAACAGCCCACAAAATTGTTCTCCTGCCACAGGATGAAACTCAAGGATCCTTTAAGGAGGTTCTAGGGAACTCAAAAAGGTTCATAAATCTCAAATATTTTGAGACTCAGTATCAAAGGGAACTTGGGATCATCTCTCATGTGCAGATCCCAGCTCGTTTCATTTCAGTGATCTCTGAGCAAAAGCATTTGACAATGAACATAATTCATGTACTCAAAGACACCCAGCCTAAAACAGAGAGAGTCAAATCTAAAACCACAGCAAATTCCTCAAAACTCAGCCAAGAAAACTGGACCACAGCACATTCTAATTGTATCTTTAAATGCTTAATTGACTGGATTGTTTACAGTAACTCCCTGGTGCTATGGTTTGGAATTTATCTAGCTTTCATTTTAAGCTACTGGTGGTTCTTATGCTGCTTCCTACTAAGGAGCAGTGTCAAAACAGAGAGAAGTCACAAGCAGAAACAAAGTGTATTATAGAGGAGTGAACATACAAAGCTGGATAAACCATGTTATCACAGAATGACCACCAGTCAGGGGTAATGCAGTCACCTGAACAGGCAAATGCATCTCCTCAGTTATAACAGGTAATTTTTTCTGGTCATCTGCCCACTACCCACTATGTCTGTCCCTGTGCATAGAGACTTAATTATGTGGATAGTCCAGTGAATCAAAAAACATTTCTAAGAGAGTTCTAAATAGCTTTGAGCTCCATAGGCATTTTTAATCCAGTTAGATGAAATTATTGGTTTATAGAAGTTTAACTGGGACAAACTCCAGGTGCACTACAGATCCTGTACAGCAGTCATACACAGCAGGCTCAGGACACAGAGACATTTACTCAGCAAAGAACCCTTTAATGCTGCTGGAATGTGTATTCTCTACTCAACGTAGTTTTGATCATCTGAATGGCTCTTCCATCAATCACAAAATACCAGTTAAATCCAAATTCATCCCATAAACCGGGCAGTAGGATCCAGCATGTGCCTTCCCACCACACTGTTTTGCTGCACATGTTAAAAACCAAGTTTCTGCTTTACAGCCCTCCAACATCTTTGTAATACTATCACATAGCTCATTGGGAACCTGGAACTTCTTGGTTGCCAGGACAACTGACTGACAAGCAAAGAGTGCACCAAAATGCTTTTTACTTCATATATTTGGTGCAAAGCTCTGCATTTCTAGATTTTTAATCCTATGTTGAAGTAACGCTCCCCTTGCTGCCATGACTCAGAAGTGTCTACAGGTAACACATTCTAAGCTCTGAACTTAAAAATTAACACTGGACATTTTATTCACTTAAATAGCAAATTATTTCCTCAATCATACTGATTTATAAACAATTGGGAAACACGTTGCTATGTCATAAAATACAAAGACTTTAGTAATTTTTTTAACACCTTTCCTATGCTGCAATCATGTTTACTCTGCTGCAGAATCAATTGATGATGAATTAGCAGTGCTAATGGTCCAAAAGAAACACATTTACAAATTAACAGTTTCACCTGTTTCTTGCTCAGATAGAATTGTGAATATAATCACTGTGAGGAAAGCAAATGCACAAGCAAAGAAAGTCACTGAGAAAAGCAGATCCTGTGTTTGCTTCTCTGCCAAACACATGTGAAGCCAAATACTGCACTGTACAACACTTGCTCTAATACCTGATGGGATGAGCTGATGCAGAACACAGACCCGTGCAGGGAATGTATCAAATACTGCATACAACATTCACCAAAGCTTGGGAAGAGACCAGTGAAGTGCTGCAGTCCATATTTTTACAATCTTTCTTATTTTCACCTTAAATTACATCTTCTCCAAATCTGGCCATTATGAAGCTAAACTTATTTTATGCGCAAAACAACTTTACACCTTCAACAGGCACTATCTGCCACAAAAAAGCAATGAGCAGCTTAGTCCAGGGCAGACTCTTGGTAAGCAAAGTGCAGCTTCCACCTACACAACTGTTCTTCCACCCTGCTACTTTTATTTACTTTTCCTGTGACTCTCTCAACTATTCTGTTTTATTAGTTGTATGCACACCACTAAAAAAAACTCACTGCAAGACAGCCCAGAATTCATACAGAAGCACCTTCCTACAGAGTAAATAGCATGAGAAGGCTCCGTGAGGTGAGCTGACAGCTCCCCCCGCACACCACAGAGATAACCAACTCTGCAGTTTCCACTGTTAGCCTGATCTTTCTTCACCTTTTTTGTTTGTTGGCTCTAATATAACAATCCAAACACAGAACATCAAGCTGTGCTAAAGGAAACCAAAGGGAAATATTTATGAGACAAGGAAACCTTTGTTTTTTAATAACACAACAAACCATAGCACAGTACAGCGAAAAACCACAGGATTTACTTATTCTGATGTCATTCCCTTACCTTGACGTGACTGAAATCACCAACTTTGCTGCCTTCTTGGGGATTAAGAGGTTTGGTCTCCACTCTTGGTTTGACAACCTGCCGGAAAGGACTGGAGAGTGGGAGTCCACTGACACTGATTCCATCTGGAAAACAGAATAAATGGAATTACTTTTGCTTATCTAATGCTATGCTTTCTTCCAATTAATTTATATCTGTATTATCAAACGGAGAGAAAAGACACAAAAAGTAATATTAACCTTTTATACAAAAAGACAAAACAAAAAACATGGATTATTTGGCTGTTTCTCCCAGGACACCAAAAATAACAGAACTTGAACACACCAAAAACTCGGTGAAGATCACAGGGAAGGATGGCAACTGCATTTGAAATACCACAACAGAGATGTCAGAGTTAATAATACAAAATTATTTTTAACATTTACAATATTTAAATAAAGATAAAAGTTTGTGGATTTCCATGACAATGACCCTATCAGCTCCTTAGGATCTTTAAATTAATTTCTGGTGAGAAGATTTCTTTTTCAAGCATATATTGTGGAAAATGACAGAAAATAGAGATGTCACGTTTTGTACAGCTATTGATGTAAAAATAAGTAAAATAGTTCTCATTTATAAAGGAGGCAGAACGGAAACTTAAGGTTTCCATTGTAAGAGTCAACAAAAAAGCTTAAGAAATACCCTGAGAGGAGTCCCCAGTTTGGTGTTTACTCCCAGTCTGGTTACTGGCACATAGGATGGCAGCAAGATACAACACAACAACTTCACAGTGTCTGTTATTGCCAACAAGGTGTAACTTGAAGGTAAAAAAATGCACTGCAGCATATTTGGGGTCCTCAGCCCAACCAAGGCTACATTCTCAGCACAAACTTAAAGTGTGTGAAAATTACTGCTGAATCAAAAATGAAGAACAAGAAAATTAAAATAATTAAGCTCTAACATACAGTAAAACTATATTCACTATTTGCTATTATTTAGATTTACATCCAAAGAAGAGCAGGACTTTGTTCCTTGATGCTGTGCAAAGCAGCTGCAATCCACAAACACCAATTAAATACAAGCAAAGTCTCATGTACAGCAGCAGACACAACACATACAACTAAACACTTGGGAAACACCAAATTGTTACACAAAACCCAAACATATTTCCTAAATTGCTCCTATGAAATCTGGACGTGTTGAGGATATGTTCCTCGAAAGAAGAAACCATAAGAATGAGATGGAACATGAAAGGGGTTTTGCTTCAATAATCTTCACAGGTATCCAAATTAAAAACAAAGGGAGTATTCCCATATTCCCTTACTTGCAACTTCCTTCACCAACTAGCTCTAGAATGCACCTTAGCACTGAATAAATATCCTATTGTATCAGTTCCTGGGAGAGAGCAGGACAGGCAGGTGAGAGCACCCTGCCCGTGCAATGCAGCAGGACCATGAATGAGACAAAATACAGGAATAAATACAGAACTACATTTGATCACAGGCTTTGAAAGCCACTCTTTCAAAATGAAAATTAGAAGTTTTAATTGAGGAAAAATATTCTTCTCCAACTGATGAATGATTTTCACTAGTTCTATATTTAGAACAAAAACTGACACTGACTGGTGCATAAAATTGCAAATTAAAACATGAAAAGAACCAAGTATGATAATCTGCATGGCATTAGTCAGATTTTACAATTTTTATAAGCATGAGCTTTCTTTCCTTTGAAAGAGGAATAGATAATACCTAAAACAACATCACAGAGATACAACTAATGCCTTTCTCAATTATTTTATCCTTTAAAACCTCATTTTATTTTTATTGTCTATGGGGGAAAAGACAATAGTTTAAACATTTTCTCTGGGAAGAAGAAATTTTTCAATCTCTAAATTGTATCTGAAAACAGACGTTTTCTAGCAAAGGAGACATCAGGATAAAAAGGAAGTCCAAGCTAACCACTGTAGTGAACTTTCTGTCTCAGCTCTGTGGCACTCTCACAGAGCCAGTGCCAGGCACTTCGTTATGCTGCAAATGACTCGGCCCTTCACAGCCTGGACTGCTCAAGGCAACTTCTCTGCCAGAGGACAAAAAAAAATCATGTTCTGCTGCAAACAATTTTTTTTTTAAATTATTTTGGTTTTTCTGTTCTTTGACCAGGCAGCAAAGGTGGAAAGACCTTGTCCAGCTCCTCTGCAATACATTAAATAGTCAGAATGGGGGAAATCCTGTTAAAAACCCTGGTAGGCTGCAGAACTTAATAATGGCAGGAGAAAACTGAGCATCAATGAAGCAGTTCTCCAGAAGTTTTACATTATTGATACTTATATTTTTTGAGATTTCCTGTGTTTTATTTTCTCTCATGAAGTTTAGAGAGATGAAGATGCTAAATCCCCCTTAGTTTTCTTTTGTCAATTCCTACTGTCAAACAGCCTGAGCAGCCTTGTACTATAAAAAGAATAATTGTCTTTCTACTTTGTCCAGAAATTTTCCTAATTTCAACAATCCACATTGAATATTTCCATGGTAACAGCATAATGACCAACACTTTTTCCATGGTAACTGTGAAAACACAGCTTGCCTTTCCAACATCCCAGTCACTGCTGTCACAACAGAGCAAAATCTCTTACCAGCATTTCCTCTCTCCTCTCAAATGTTAAGTAAATTGTCAATTTAACTTCATTAGCCACTTTCCCAGCACACTGCACAGAAGAATCCCACACAATTTCTCATTTGAATGAGGGAAAGTGCATTCAGGGAGTTAAACCTGTAGATTTACAACATGGTAACTGAGCACTGAAGGAAGAGGTGGCATGGGACAGCTCCTGTCCCATGTCACACTGTGCTGTGCAAGGATCACTGGCCTGAGCCAGGGGACAAAAATGGATACATTTTTCAACAGGTACATAGCAGCTATGGAAGTCTCAAACTCCACAGCAAGGAAACACTTAAAAACTGTTCCACTGACAGTAGGACACCACAGAGGTTTGGGTTCTGAGGCAGTATCCAGGCAAATCGATGTCACACAAGATGGAAACTGGAAGATTTTAGGCTGAAGTGCTCCTTCTTTCCAAGAGAATTTCATACAGTCCAACAGTGCAGACCTGCTTCCTGCAGCTTTGTGAACAGCAGCACGGGGACCCCAAGAGGGGCAGGAGGAGGAGGAGGAATCCCAGAATCACTTAGGTTGGAAAAGGTCTCAGAGATCATCGAGTCCAACCTGTGACCGGACATCACCACGTCAACCAGACCAGAGCACAGAGTGCCATGTCCATCTTTCCTGAAACACCTCCAGGGATGGTGACTCCACCACCACCCTGGGCAGCCCATTCCAGGGAGGGCAGGAGGGGCTGCCAGCCCAGAGCAGAGATCCCCCCTGCAGCCCAGGGATGTTTCCTGGGGGTGATGCCTTAGGGTTTAGCTTTTACATTTTTCAGATTCTGTATTCCCAGTGTGTAACTCTGAACTGTCTTGCAGCCTGTCAGCTGCTGCTCTCTCATGCTAAGAGAGATAACAAAGCCTCTCCAGTCTTGCTCTTCAAGGACACCCAGACCGTCCTAGGCCAAAATGTGTAAACCAGCATCTTGAGAAGGGGGGCAAGCTGAGGGGCAGTTACATAATTAGCTAAAGTTTAATTGGCGAATTTATGCTGATATGCAAATGGACCAAACCTATAAAAAATATGAAGAACTTGTGACTTGTTGTCCATCTTGGGTGTAGCCTTTGGCCTGCCCAGGGTGTGCCTCTGAAGGCCTTTCAAATAAATATCCACCTTTATTCCCTTACTCCTGTCTAGTCTCTGTTTCTAGCTTGGCCTCTCAAGGCATCAGGGGGATTCTGCCCCTCTGCTCTGGTGAGATCCCACCTGGAGTGCTGCATCCAGCTCTGGGGCTCCCAGCATCAGAAGGACATGGAGCTGCTGGATCAAGTCCAGAGGAGGCATCAAAGATGATCCAAGGGCTGGGACACCACTGCTCTGGGAGAGCTGGGGCTGTGCAGCCTGGAGAAGAGAAGGCTCCAGAGAAAATTTAGAGCCCCTTGCAGTGCCTAAAAGGGGTGCAAGAAAGCTGGAGAGGGACTTTTTGCAAGGCCATGAAGTGACAGGACAAGGGGATGGCATCAAACTGATGAGCAGAAATTCTTTACCCAGACAGTGGTGAGGCCCTGGCACAGGCTGCCCACAGAATCTGTGGATGCCCCATCCCTGGAAGTCCAAGGCTAGGTTGGACAGGGCTTGGAGCAACCTGAGATAGTGGAAGGTGTCCCTGCCCATGGCAGGGGGTTGGAATGAGATGAGCTTTCAGGTCTCTTGCAATCCAAACCATTCTATGATGCTGTGTCATAGAATCCTAGAGTTTTTGTAAAGTACACAGCTTGAACATAACATATGAAAACTAAATGCCACCTGAACCCATTT
Source organism: Oriolus oriolus (assembly GCA_013400235.1). Lineage (NCBI taxonomy): Eukaryota > Metazoa > Chordata > Aves > Passeriformes > Corvidae > Oriolus > Oriolus oriolus. Next base: position 105,878 of record VXBT01004032.1, read on the forward strand.
GTTTATTTTGTCAATCCTTGCCTGATTAAAATATCAAAACAAAAACCTCTTGGTAGGCAGCAACTCATAAGAACGCTGTAACAGCTTTAAAGTACTTTAAACATGTGGAAAAATAGAAAAAAACAACTTGAGACAGGAGATAGACGCCACTTGCTGAACTTCAATGCTTTTTTTTCCCCTAGAAAAAGAGAACTGTATGCTCATGAAGTGTGCAGAATTCTAGAAACTTGCTGTCTGCAGGAACAAAGACTAGAATAACACCAAAACACAGAGTTTGAGGCAATATAATGCACTTCACCCTTCACACTTCAGGTGGGCACTGAGATGCAGCTCCTTCCCTCTCTCAAAAACATGCTCAGGACTATCACAGGAGGGACCCCAGGTAGCAGCACTCCAGGCAAAGTTCCTGGCAATGCATCAGCTCCCTGGCTCCCAGGAGCAGGGCACCGATGACATGTACCAGACTTGAGCAGTTCTTTCAGACCCCACTACCTTTGAAGACAATAATTAATAATAACAAATGCAGTGTAAGTAAGGATTTATGTCCTGAGGTTGCTGAACTGAACTAAAATTGGAAGATAAATTTACAATAAGTGTGAATGTAATGAAAGAGAACAAATGGAGTATAAAGAAATTCATAATAAACACTAGAGATTATTCATGCAGATTACATTAGATGCTAAAATAAAATCCTCAGCAAAGGAACAGCATAACAGGATGGCAGGTTTATTAGCCTGTATGTGCCAATAATCAATTTATTCTCATTTGCCTCATGTCTGTCTTAGCTATTTACATTGTAAAGATTTGGGGTCTGAAACACCGTCTCTCTGTGTATTTGTCTGGTGGCTGGTACAACTGGTATAAGCTGAAGTACTATGGCACTTAAATACTGTTAAAAGAAATCCCACTCTGTATCAGTCAAATCATGAGATAAGATTATTTATGTAGTTTAAAAGGCAGCTGGAAGAGAAGAAGGCACCTTATCTTCTGTAAGTACTTCCGTAAGCTGGAATTCAATAATAATTCTGTAGGAGAAGTTCTCAAAAAATTAAGAATATTTTTTGAAGTTACACACAGTGATGAATTTATGGAGGACACAGAAGCATTTGCATTTTAAAAAATTGAACAAAAGGAAAAAACTCATTTACTCCTTTTAACAATACAAGCAAACTGACATCTTCAAACTGCAGAGACAAAAAAACTTCTTAGAAATGAAGTCACTTCAAAAGAATACTCAGAATGATTAAATGTTATAAAGGCTACCAAGCAGAGTAACATGGAAATGATAATACTGAAACATCTCTGAGGACCCCATCATCATCATCAGAGATACCATTATCCTAATAGAGTCCTCCAGGCTACTTTCTTGGAAGACCTGTCAAGAGCACATTTAAATTCCAAAGTATCACTCCAACAAAAAAAAAAAAAAAAAAAGGCTTTGTCTATACACTATGTAAGTGCAGGGACATTTTGAAGTAGATAAAATCTGGCCATTTAAGCAGAAAAACAACAAAGTGAGGAAGAAATATACACTGGTGTTGCATACCAATGTTAAAAAATATTCAAGATTAGTGCTTCGAGAAATATGCTATTATTTCTCTGCAACCTTTTTCCCTCCAGAGAAGGGAAGGAGGGACTTCAGGCATAGATTTCCTTCTCTCTCAACATGTAATTAATTAGTTCCTTTGATGAGTTTATGAATTTAAATATTCTCACACTTGTCTTTAGGTTCCCTATACAGGGAATAAATGAACACTAACATTCTACATAATGAAGTACTCATTGTAAATTAATTCCTTAACTTTGCAAAACACTGTCCCCATGTAACAGGAGCTTTTTTAAAAGCCTCAAACAAGTCACCATGTACAAAATAATCCAGAAAGAGCAGCTATGGTTCTTACGCCATTTAGTGTCTGGGAAATGCTGAATTTCAGAAATTACAGTATAATAGCTGGGAAGGGGAATTCATTATGTTCATAATATGAGTATCCTGTTGACCTTTTTAGTCACCTTAACAGGTGACAGAGACCTCAGTGCTTCAGCTCCTTGCAGCTGCCGGTACCAAGCAGATCAAGGGCTTCCTCCTGCCTCACCCAGTGTAACAACCTCAGAATCAAATTAAACACACACACTGACCTTCCCAGCCAGGGAACCAAGGATATGCAGAGAAGGAGCCCTGAACCATCCAGCTGAGGGACAAGAGATCCAAAATTTCACTAGGATTTGAAGCAAACACATCTCCTGCATGATCTCCCAAATCCTGGTCAACTAGCTTTAAGACATGGAATCACAGAATGGTTAAGGTTGGAAAAAACCTCCAAGATCATCATGTCCAGCTCTCAACTCAGCACCACCATCATGTTCGTCACTAAACCACATCCCCAAGTGCCACATCCACACATTTTTTTGGAACACTTTCAGAGATGGTGATTCCACCACCACTTTGGGCTGTTCCAATGTTTTCCGACCATTTCAGTGAAGAAATGTTTCCCAACATCCAATCTAAACATCCCCTGGTGCAACTTGAGCCCATTTCCTCTCATCTTGTCTCTTGTTACCTGGGAGAAAAGACCAACACCCAATAAAATGTCAAAATTCAGCATAAATAAATGGGGGAAAACAATCCTAAACTTACACATGCAGTAAGAGACTCTCAGCATATCATTTCTGTTGAGAAGCAAGATCATGGAGCTGTGGTTCACACCTTCATGAATCTCTCAAATCAGTGCTCAGCAACAGTCAAAAAAAGCAAATAATAAATGGTGCATTACCTCATGATTATAAGGACAGTAATATAAAATAAAATAAAGAGCACCATTAGGTCATAGTTCACCTTCCAAATAGTGTGTACGGCCTCCCTCAAACATACAGAGCTGAGAGTTCAAAAGGGACAAGGCTGACATGTGCAACAGTTTCCATAACAAGGACAACTAAGCCAGGTAGAAATCTCCAGTCTGCTGTGGCAATACCTGGGGGAAATGCATCAAATCACTGCAGGAACCATGTTTAGACAACATCCTGTTGCCTCTCTCATGCAATACAAAAACCTGGGAACAACACAAGGACAGCAGTAAGTGCAAAGCTGCTAGAAAGTAATTTAGCTGTGACTCTTCTTGCCAGGGCACATTGTAAAGTGCTGACAGGAAGAATGAAGAATTTTAGGAAAGATAAACCCACTAAGGATGACTAACAGTGCCTTAAACCAGAGAAACCGTATTCAGATCTGGAAGCTCCTGAGCTAACAACAGTTGGAGGCCAAAAGCCTGGAGCAAAGCAGAAGTATGTGCACAATTTTTCCTGTATTGTCCCACTGGAATCTGCTCTTAGCCACTGTCACAGTCAGGATATTGGACTGGATGGTCACTGACCTGATCCTGTATAGCCGCTCGTGGTTTTGCTTCCTTTAATCTACAAAACCACCCAACATTTTGCTCTGTGAGACAGCACACCATCAACACACGTCAGCAGTTCTGACTGATAACTTGGTTTACTTTCCAAGTGGGTGAACGTGTATCAAGAGAAACATCAGTAATTTATCCCTTCTGCACCATGTCCTGATTACAAACAGCATAAAAGGAAACAATTCCAGCAGCAAATGAAAAGACATGAAACTAAAAATTCCCCTACTAAAGACATTACTTTTAAGAGACAAAAGTATTTTTATCATGTGGTTGGTCTTCAAAAGAAAAAGGTACCACAGCTATTCTGAGATTAAAAATCATGTCATAGTTGCCATTGATTTTTCTAGCTCTTTACTGTTCTTCCCATCAGGGTCTTACCTCCTCTTTGGAACGTACAGCATTTGTAAAGTTGAGAGCAATACATAAAAAATAAAGTAGCAACTAAATTGTCAATATACTTAGCATCTCTAATAACACTTTCAAAGGACACAGAGCACACAGCACCCACAGATACCAAAGTTCCAGCAAAGCACTAATGGATCCTACTTCTTTATCATCACTGAAGGAGGAAAGGCTGAATTGCTTCCAGGCTCCAGTTATACAATATTCCAGAGAAGCAGGAAGCAAAAATCGTAAGGTAAAAATGTTTTTCAAAGATTTTGTTCATCTGTGATCCCGTAAGAGTTGGATACAGGTAAACAACAGAGGCCAAAATCCAAATCCCAAACTCCACAACTGTTCAGTATCCATACCAAGAAGTATGTTATCTTCCTCTCCTACAGAATATTTTGGGTTTATGTTGTTTCATCTGAAAAGCTTCTAGACAAGTGCAGCTTCAGAGCTTTTTGGACACTGGGCAAATGAAGGAAAACTTACATACATGTGTGCATATATATCTATTTATACATATCTATCATCTTCTATGAAATTTCACTTGCTATCAAGGGCATTTCTCAAAGTCTCAATTCCCTGGCACCCGTGTTTTCACAATGTCAGGGTGTGCTCTTCCTTCACTATCAGCATTTTCAACAAGTTCTAAACTAGACCTCAGTGCAGCAACACTGTAGGGTTTGTGCAGTTAAGTCTTCAAATATTTTTAAAAGATCTTATTTTACACTAAGGAGGATTCAAAACCAAAGAAGTCTTTCAGTCATTACTAACAATTACTATAATTTTTGTCTAAATGCATTTGCCAGGTAACTCACAGAAATCATTCCTATTCAACCTGAATAAGCTTTGCCTGTGATTTTGTTGTATTTTTCTATACTGAAAGATTACTTATAATGATAGTGCATACCTGCAAGTGGATCCTGAAAAAAATCCAGACAACAGAGAGTTTTTAATACAGGAATATCTTCTTTTGTCAAGTTAATTTAATCAGTGTAAACATATCAGACAAACGAAAAAATACAGAGTAGAGTAATTACAAGACTGTGTGTTTATTATAAAAAGGGAATCCTTATTACAAGTACCTGGTACTTGTAACTCCAAATAATTCTAACAGAAGCAAACACTGCTGCTTCCTTTTATTCAAAGTAAGTTTAAGCACAAAAGAGTTTCTCTGCAGTACAAATATTAAGGGGATTATGGCTTAAATTTCAGTCTGTCACTAGCAAAACTGCGCTCAGCAATCATTCAGAATTCTACAATCCAGGATAATTAATCAACTCAATGCTATTTTTCTTTAACGCCCACTAATATTTGTGATCTATTGTTCTTTACCTTCCTAAGGTAAGGATGCAAAGAGATACCTCAAAAACACTGTCAGAAAAATATTTTAAAAGATAGCAGGGCAAGGTCTCATGATGGGGAAGTTGGGCCAGACTCTCATGCCCACAGCTGTCTCAAAAATTCACCCTTCAATCTGTACAGCTCAGCCAAGGGTTGTCTTTGCTTTACAAGACACAAATATTCAAACGCAGCCACATCACAGATCAGTTTAACACAAATGGCACAGCAGTTAGAGAAGTGTTTCCAGCAGCACATACAACCCTCACAAGCAAGGAGAAATTAAAAACTCACCATCACTGAGATCCTGCAGAAGGTTTTCTTGGCATGAAAAGTCAAGCTTCACTTTAATGTTTACAATAAATGTTGCAATCTTTCCAGGTTTTAGAGGAAACTGGCAGAGGGTGTCTTCTAGATTCCAACTCAAGAAATCTCCATACAGCTTCTCTGTATCAAAATAAATAAATATTTCATGAGCATAAGCCCTGCATTAAGGAAGTTTCAGTTTTGAACTGCTGTAGAGAGGACTAACCAATTTGTCATGTCCTGTTTAAAATCTAAAATATTCAAAATTAAGGTATTAAAAAATAATGTAATGTAACAGTAGAAAGAACCTGAAGTTACTGGGTACTGACATTGACCTGGAATCATGCAGATCACAAAGCTCAAAATATGAATTTAAGTAAAGAAGAACACTACCAGAAAAAAAAAAACCTGCACAATAGGCAGCATTAAGTATAAACTTTAAATATAGCCTGCAGGGGTTCTAAAAGTTCATGTAGTTTTGAATCCTACACAGTTCAGCTCAAGAGGCAGAGCACTTTTCATCTAAATACACCAAACTTCATCAGCTGAAATTCTGAAACAGCTGTAACATCATTATTCAGTTTTTTACTGAGTAATGGAGAAGGCAATGAGGACTATTGGCTTTCATCTTTTTATAAAGTCCTTCCTTAAACCTGAGAAGCAGCTTTTCACAGACCCAAACATTAAAGATGCTGCCAGACAGGATTAGTGTGTGACAAAAGAAAATTTGTTTAATAAATTATTTATCATTGGTCCATATGAGATAGGGGATCTGTAATTATTACATCCTCCTTCATAAGCCTGACATGCCAGAAAATAAAACAAGGGGAAAAAACCCATAATTTACTGTTCATCTACACTGGCTCTTCAGTTCTGGCCAGGGTCAACCTACCCCATCCATAAATTCATTCATATATGCAAGATCATACAATTCTAAATACTAGAAGTAGGTCTATTGATCCATAAAATAAAAGCGATGGTTTGACTGGGAGAGTCCTAAAAAGATATTCATTTATTACAGCAATGTATTTTATCTCCAAAGTACATTGGAGAATTCTTCTAAAAGCTCATTTAAACACCATTTGAGCACAGCTTTGCATAACTGGGACCACTGAAAGTCATACAGTTCACCTCTGCATCTTGCCAGACTACTGGGTAAGAGAAAAGTAATTAAAATCTGCTGGGATTTCAGAAACTTTCCAAAACCATCATCTAAGATCCTCGTGTGAGGGAACAGGGTGGGCAAACTGCCTCAACAACCCCAACCTGGAATAAAGGATCTTTCAAAACCAGCAATTGGAATTCCAGATTATGTCCAAATCGTGTTGATTTGCACAGAAACTTTTGGTTTCCCTTTCTAGAGAAGGAGAAAACCAAGAGAATGTTTTTTCCATTAACTTCTACCTAAACAATGACAGCTTTGCCTGAAAGATATTCTTCTCACAGACCAGGTATTGTGTTATCTTTCCCCATCAAATCAGTAGTACAGATTTCTTTATAAAAACAAAGATGAGGTAAAAATAAAAAATCCTCCCAAGAATTGTTTCCTTAAAGTCACCTCCACCTCACCTAATGATTTAGCTGGAACCATATCACCATTCTGATTATTTTCATCTACTTTCAAGAAAAAAAGTAGGTTGGTAAGTATGGCAATCTCTATCCCCTTTTCCTGACAAGTAAAAACGCAATATGCTAAAGGAATGTTTTCCCTCAGTGTAAGCAAAGAAGGACTTATCCCAAGCAGTGGAGCACCAAACTGTTTCCAAAACATGTTTTCATTAAGTGAGAGGTTTATTTGAAGACATTACAAGTGAAAAGACTTTTGAAGTGAGAATAGCCCTTGCAGATAATTTCTAATTAACATCAGTAATTACAACACAAGATCTAAATGCTTGAGCTAAAAGTTAAGCAGAAAGAAGAGAAACACCTAATTTATATTTATCTGACACTGTTCATAGCTTAACAATGTTGACCCTGTTCAGTAATCACTATTACAGTGAATTATACTCTGGCTTCAGACCTTTCAGTTCAGTGGAAGGCTAATTTGGGGCAAGCCTGAATTCAGTTCTTTCTCGAGTCCAAAATCTGTGTTTAGCAAACATCTGAAGTTACAAGCAACTGTTATCAGGAGCTGTAAATAGCAACCTGTTTCATCATTTTACTGGATACTGAATCACTAAAATCCTAACAAATACCACGTAAAAGCTTGCCCAGAAACCAACTTTGGGTTATCCCAGGCCAATCTAACTTTTAACAGATTTTAAGGTCTGCCAAAGAAAAAATCCACATGGATATTTACATAGAGAAACTAGATAGAAAAGTCTTTTGAGATCACAAGAACCTCAGTTCTTTTCAATCTTAAAGCCCCTGGTAAATCTGGCTTTTTGCTATAGTTTGTTTTTTAAACTCAAAATAACTGTCAGTTCTAAATGCACAGGAATTGGCATTCATACATTTTAACTTCTCCTAGACCTGGCAGATAGAAGTGAAGCTGCAGGACTTATGTTCTTTACAATGTGATAACACACTAATAAGGAAAAAGGTTATTGCACAGAAGTAACTGTGCTCAGAGAGGTGAGACTATGTAAGAGGGACAACTCTGCAGACACCAAAGGTCAGTGGAGAAGGAGAGGCAGGAGATGCTCCAGGTGCCAGAGCTGAGATTCCCCTGCAGCCCAGGGAGAAGCCAGGGGAAGGACTCCTCTCCTTGAACAGCAGCAGGAACATGTGATGAACTGACTGTAACCCCCACCCCCATCTCCCTGTGCCACTGTGCGAGAGGATGTAAAATCTGGGAAGAGGGGTGGAGGGGGGAGGTGTTTTTAAGATATATTTTATTTCTTATTATCCCATCCAATTTTGTTAGCAATAAAATTCAATTAATATCCCCAAGCTGAGTCTGTTTTGCCTGTGGCAGTAATCAGTGATCTCTCCTGGTCTTTAACTCATGAGACTTTCATTATATTTTCTCCCCCCTGGCCATTCGTGGAGGGGAGTGACAGAGCAGCTTTGATGGGTGTCTGGCATCCAGCCAGAGCCAACCCACCACAATAACCCAACTCCAATTTGAAAGAATTTACGAAGTTTTCTTCAGCTAAAAAAAGGTAAATAGATCTAGTCCTGGATATCCACAGTTCTTCCAGAACCTCAGAGCAGATTTTTCATTTGTCATCTCGCAGATGTGTTCAAAAGCCAAGGGAAGAATACAAGCTGGACAGGTGAACCTGTTTCTCTACGTTTAAGTTCCAGAGGTCAGTCACTTCTAGGAAAGATCAGTGAGGATTTGGTTCATCCAGGTTCATTCAGTTTGTGTAGCTGGGCTCACCACTTGTGCTAAGATTGCCTGGTGGGCTCTTCTCAAGTCTCAAGTTTGAAACCATCAGGGTTATATCTGCCCCTGAGTGGATCAAATAGTTGGTTTATCAAAGCCTTTGGACTGCACTCACTTAACTGAGACATAACAAGCTTCTAACAAGAGCTGTTAGAATGCAGCCATGCAGCCAAAGGGTGGGAAGGCATCCAGCTCTGCACAGGTCATCTTTCCAAAAAAACGATTAAACTGTCTGACGCGGTGAGGGACAGTGTAAGGTGACAGAGAGTTGACCCTAACAGTATGGACATGTGATGTCCAACCTACAGATGCCACAGCCTGGCTCAGGAGTGCAGTGAGACACTAAAAGCCATGACAGACATGTCTATTGTGGCAGCACGACAAGTCCCTCTTGCTGAGCTGCCTCAGGATCTGTTCCATAATACACGCCTGCTGAAGGACTTGAAAACCCTGTGACCCCCTTTATGAACTGCACGGGGGGAGCTGCAAGTTTATTTATCTGAGGGCCAGAGTGGAAAACCCAAAGAGCTGCACCTGAGAGTGTGACAGAAGAGAGGAAGTAAGGGAAGGAAAGTGAGAAAGTCTCACCTCCAGAGGTTCTCATTAACATGTGTTGTGGTTTGGCACGGCCGGGTTTTGGGTAGCAGGGGGGCTGCAGAGATGGCTCCTGTGAGAAGCTGCTGGAAGCTTCCCACCATGTCTGGCAGAGCCAATGGCTGATGGCTCTGAAGATGGACATGCTGCTGGCCAGAGCCAGGCCAATGAGAGAGGCTGGTAACGCCTCTGTGGTGACATATTGATAATTGTCATCAAAACAAAAATCACAAGATTTTGCTCTCAGTCAGAGAAGAGGAGGAGGAGGTGAGAATATGTGAGGGAACAACATGGCGGCACCAAGGTCAGTGGAGAAAGAGGGGGAGGAGGTGCTCCAGGCGCCGGAGCCGAGACTCCTCTGTGGGCCATGGTGAAGACCATGGTGAAGCAGCTGTGCCCCTGCAGCCCATGGGTCCACGGGGAATGCAAAGATCCACCCGCAGCCCGTGGGGGAGGTGCCCGCGCTGGAGCAGGTGGATGCCTGGAGGAGGCTGTGATCCAGTGGGAGACCCGGTGGAGAGAGAGGGCCCTTGCTTCCAGTCTGGAGCAGCCTGTCCTTGGAGGACTGCACCCCGTGGAAAGAGACTCACGTTGCAGCAGGTGCGGTTCGGCTGCTGCTCGTGAGAGTGGACCCACGGCGGGACGTTCACGGAGAACTGTCTCCCGTGGGAGGGACCCCACGGCCTCAGAGTGAAGGACTCTTCTCCCGGAGCGACGGAAGAAAATCTTGGTGATGGACTGACCAAAACCCCCCTGCCCTGCCTCCCTGCATTGTCGGTGGGAAGGAGGGAGGGCCTGGGGGGGAAGAAGGTGTTTTAAGGGCTTGTTTTACTTCTCATTATCTTACTCTGATTCTGTTAGTAATAAATTTCACTCAGTAATTAAGATTGAGCCTGTTTTGCCCTTGAAATATTTTCTCCTGCTCTCCTTATCCCACTCATGAAGTCTCCGTTAACCCTTTCTCCTCTGTTCCCTCCATTTGCCCAGCTGGGGTAAGGGAGGGTGAGCCAGCGACTCTCGTGGGTGCCTGGCGTTGGGCCAGTGTCAAACCACGACAACATGACACCACTCAATGCCAGAGAAGTTGGCCTCCTCAAGGAAAGTGACTGGCTATAAATGCTAACTAACAAGGGACGGAGGTCAGGTCACTGCACTGCAACAGCAAATCCCACCCAGTAATTCCAACAGCAGTAAAAAAGAGAATGTTTGCCATTTACAACACTCATCTTTGTGCTAAAAGCTGTAGCTCCAGAAACAGAAAGTAGGGAAATGGGTCAGGCAGGCAGCAGCTGCAAGAGATTCACAAGCAACTGCCAAGACAAAAAGAACCAAAGGAAACCAGGTGAAACAAAGGTTGACTGAAAGCTCTGTGTATTTGGCTGAAATGGGACAACAGCTTCTCATGGGCTCCTGAGCTGACAAGCAAGCTGTGGTCAGGCAGGTGAATGTGACCACCAGCTTTCAAGGAGACCTTGAGCAGTTTGAACAGGCACGTTTCAGTGAGGAATAGTACAGAACAACCAGGAGACAACTTCTTCATACACTATGGACAGCTCATAAGCGCCTGCATATCCTCTCAACTTGATGTGTAACACCAGGAGTTTGTGATGCTTTTAGAGATGGTTCAGTGTCATGTCCCCATTAGTTCCATGCATGTATTCACTGACCAAATGGAGCTGCTGACATTACAAAACTTCAGTTCCCTGTTGACCACCACAATCCCAAGTCATGGTACCATCAGTCCATCCTTATGCATTTGTTTAAATTTATGGTCATAACTAAAATGGAAGAGAACTAAAATTTTTTTAAAAAGGCAAAGGTCCATCCCCAACACAAGAAACACATGCTGGACCTGTTGACATGAAAGACTTGTTGGAAAAAGTCCAGAGGAGGCCACCTCTGCTGTGAAGACAGGCTGAAAGAGTTGGGGTTGTTCATTCTGGGGAAGAGAAGGCTCTGGGTAGATCTTAGAGCCCCGTCCAGTGCCTAAAGGGGCTCAAGAGAGCTGGAGAGGGACTTTGGACAGGGCATGTAGTGACAGAACAAAGGGGAATGGCTTCAAACTGACAGAGGGCAGGTTTAGCTTAGGTACTGGGAAGAAATTCTTTACTGTGAGGCCCTGGCACAGGTTGTCCAGAGAGGCTGTGGACTCTCTTGAACTGTTCACAACCTGGCTGAATGGAGCTCTGAGCAGCCTGGAACAGTGGAAGGTGTCCCTGCCCATGGCAGGAGAATTGGAACTCCAAGGTCTTTAAGGTCCCTTCCCATCCAAACTAGTCAGTGATTGATTCTATGATACTTTGCAACACCTCCACGCAATGGCATTTGAAATAACACACTTACTACATGCTTAATGTGGACCATTAGTTCTTCTGCCACAGACAGCCTCTCCCAGTGCTTTACACTGTTTCCACAGCAGTCATGTAAAAAGTCACATGTATTTAAGTTTTGGGCTTTTTCTCCAGTAACACAGTTCATCTCAAGCACACAGTTCCAAATACAGGGGTGCATTTCACTGCTGTGAGACGATGCAAGAAACTGAACATTCTGCTTGACAGGACCCTGGATCACCTTAAGTTCTGCTTTCAAAAGGAGGTTAAGATGATTTCCAGAGGTCCCTGCCCATACAGACATTTCTGATTGCATTATTCTGATGGCACAGTTCTCACACTGTCAGAACAAATATCATTCAGTGCCTCTCAAAATTCACTCTTACTTCTGTTTTTCTGAGATAGGGATTTAAGTTGGATTTATTGAGTATGCATGCTTATAGCTTACTCATCAGAAATCTTCCTTTTTCTGACAGACAATTATCATGCCTAATAACTTCTAAGACACTGTCAGATACACAAAGGGGCTTCCTCATAAACATCTTCTATAGAGAAAGAAAATACAGGATGAATTACAATTAAAAGTTTCACTGAACTTAGAGGCGAGTCTATCAACTCTTCTCCTTTTCCCCCAGCGTTTTTAGCAAAAGTTGTCATGCATGGAGAGATGGTGGTTTTAAAGTTGGCATAAGTCTTTTTTTCAACATTGTGAACTCATTAACTGTGTAATGTTACACACAAGAATTCTGATTTTCATGTGATTCACAGGCCCATATAGTCAACCATGTAATACATTTCATTCCATAAATTTCTCCATTTCGCCTGAATGCTGTATTTGGCCTCTCCATTCCATACATGCAACCCCTGGCCCAGGAGGAGCATGTTGGAATTTCTGAAATAAGAAGCGTAAGTCATCATATGTTTCAATTCCTAAAATCATTCCTGGTAACAAGTCTCAGACCGAAAATCTATTTTGAGATCATTGGAAACTCTTATTCTCTGAGGCTGTGGCGAGGGGGATACTCTCTTACAAAAAAATCACAAGCTTGAATACTGAAATGAACAGAAATCACAACGTATCACACTGCATTTTAATGCTCTGGCACTGACAGAATAAAACCTGCAATAAAATAAGGTATGTCTACTGTCAGTGAAGATTATGCTGCTTGTCACCTGCAGTTCTTCTGTTAAGATCATTTTCCTAACAATGCCTCAGAGGACAAACCAAAAAAAAAAAACACCATCACAAAACAAAAGCAGGATTCACCTACAAGACTACTTTTTACTATTAACATGGCCAGAGTACTTCAACAGAATTAAGTGTACACAGGGGATGTGCTGTATTTCTTCCAGAGTTTCAATTATTCTTTTGACTCACAATAGCTTATTTTATTTATTGCCTTGTCTTTTAAGGTCTTCTCTGCATTTTTTTTCTTACTGCTCACTGAGTGAGATAGAAACAGGCTTATTTACTTCTACTCCCTCAAGTAGGACAACATTACTGCTAATAGTAATTTATTTAATGAATTAATCAGCATATTTAGACATAAGGAGAAAATAATTTAGACACAAGATTCTTCCTCTTTACAAGTAATTGCCTCAGGATTTTTTTCACAAGTAACACTGAAATTAAATCTAGATTTCCAAAAAGCAGGTGACCCCTTAACACACAGATGGTTCTACAATTTCTTTCATCTTTCTACATTTTCTTACATTCATTTCTATATTCCTGCAATAAAATCAAACTGAATTATTTCAGCTCTGTAATGGGGACTATGATATTTATTCTAAACTGACCTAAAAGAAATATAACACAAATAATCTCCCTTTTAACAGAGAAGTCAGCATGATTATTTCTAAATATAAATCCGCATACACACCCTTGGTGTTGACTGTTTTTGCTGTCACCTCCAGTTTCTCCAACGGTTCTGTTCCAATATTTTCTAATTTAATGATGAGCTGCTGGGTCTCTCCATTGTACAGCTGGACAGACACGTTAGTGGATATTTCATCCCCTGAAGAAGGCTGAAGTGTATGAGCAGACCTACAAAATGCAACAAACAAAGTATTACGTTGGAAATGTTAAAAGCCTGTCCACGTTACTCTATTCACTATTCTTGGAAGACTCAGAAACTTCTGCTGAAGATACCAGATACCATTTTCCATTCCCATTTTTTAGAACCATTGGGGACAAAAATTAATAATTTATGCATAAGATGAGTCAGATTTCAAACAATAAAAAATACATATTCTAACTCTGAAAGTTTGTTAAACTACCTGTAAAAACTGTAAGAAAAGAAAAAAGGAAAAAGAAAATCAAGAGCAGGTCATTACAATGAGCAGGTTTAGTGGACAGTGCAGGGCATAAACCTCATGGCAGTGGATCCTGCGAAAAATTCCCTGTGTGAAAGACAAAACAGTGACTAGAAATGAACTCTTTGGAGCATGAATGAGGGAAGGAGGTTGCAGAACAAGACAGATGGGCAGAGGTTCCATTCCTGACTGTATTTTCTGTGCTAATGCAGAGTGGTCGGAAGGCATCAAGGATACAAGGCCAAAAGTTACTGAGATTAATGACCAATAATTCCACTTCTTTTTGCAGGTACTCCTGCCATCCTTCCCTTTGATCCTGTCCTTCCTTACCAAAAGACAAGCAGCCTCCACAAACAGGAGCAGATTTCAGTCTTTCAGAACAGATCTGTGATGAGGACTTCAAACAAGTATTTTTTGATCATACAGAATGTACTGTCATGTACTGTTAGCATTTCAGGGCTCTGAAATTTGGGCACATGGAGTGAAAGGGAAGAAAGAATTTCTTTTTTCCCCCCCTCACATTCTGAAAAAAGTATCATGGAATTGCATACTAAAAAGGGAAAAAAAATCATATTTTCAGTTACTGCATAAATGTACATGTATTTATGTGATTCTTCTGTGCGTTTTTCTCTCTTACTTTTTCTTTCTTCTGTAATAATTGATCTGAATTAACAACAATGCCTGGACTGGATTGTTAAGATATAAACAGTGAATTCTTGGCTTGACACATTCCTCTTCGCCCAAAACCAAGTTTTTGAGCACAAGAGTATTGCAAATCATTTCTGCATATTTCTATAAAATTCCATGGTTTAAAGCAGTAAAACAAAAAACTCAGGTTTGCATTCTAAAGCAAATAACCCAGATATAGATTATGTCTTATTTTACTCAAGCATTGATTATACACTCAGGTGGGAGAGCTTTTATTCAGCATGTGACTCACACTTAAATATGACCAAATAAAATCATCAATTAATTTAATTTCTCACCTTGGAAGGGAGGTGCTGATCTGCACCCTTGGCAAAGCTGGAATTACTTCGACAGTGCAGCCATTGGTCTTCACTCCTGGCAGATTGTCCAGAAGGCAATCACTGAAGACACCAAAAACTGAAGTATGATAACCTGAGTTTTAGAAGAGAACACCACTTGTGAATTTTACTGTTTTCTGGCAGGTCTAAAAGTACTAAGTTTACTGGTCAGGTCTTGTCAGCGCATCTGCTACCCAAAACACCACCTTCTCTACAGGAAAATCTTCTCAGGACACACAATATGTACAGGACTTTCAAACCCCTGAAATAACAACATTTTACCTGACAATGTACAAACAACACACGTGTTCTCCACTGCACCTGTGGCATGTAAAATAAAAGAAATTGTAAAGAGCCTCTGATTTCTGTGTTACAGTAACTCTGCAGAATTCTTGTGATCAACATCACAAGTCATAGCACGGACACCATTTTATATCTCATCACCAAATTCACTGGTGCACATAAAACATGTCAACCTTCAACATACGCTCCCTATTTCCTCAGAAAAATGTTTATAGGAAAGAATCTCAACTGCATCCAGAAGGATAAAACAATCCTAAAGGAAATTGCTAATGGAAAAAATATGCATGCATAAACATAGACACCTGCCATGGAAGACCACAACTTCTGAAAGTTCAATTTAGTAGAAAAATACCTCTCCACTGATTCCTTACCAGGCAATATTTATGAGTTATATCTGAAGGAAAATTTGATACATTGACACACAAAAAGCTGCCAAGTACAGAAATCAACTCCTCTACTTGCAATACATTTTTAGTATGTGGAACTCAAAGGAGACAACTACAGTACAAATGTTCTGAATGCCTTGATGCTATTCTGTATTTACTGAAATAGTTTCTGGGGGGAAAAAAAAATCACATGAAAAATTGTTTTATGAGCAGACACAAAAGCACTTAAGAAAAATTCAGTGGGAACAGAGCTTCTTCGAGTTCAAAGCCATCATCTTTTAGTGTTTAGCTTTACTAAAATGGTTCTTATCCTGTATCCTAACTTTGTATTCCAAGAAGACATATTTAAAAATGTGATTTGGTAAGATGATTCACTCCTACTACGTGTTGAATCCATCCTCTCCACATATGCCTCCTCTTCTAGGTCTGCTGGTCCTTTGTAAAAGCTCTTTAATTTTCTTCCTTACTACAAACACCATTTTATTTAGGCTTATTAATGAAATGATATCTTGACTGCAACAGGCCATACACCCTGGCTAAATTGTTTCCACGGAAGCAATCTGCAAAAATTTCTGTAATCTTACATGAACACGATTAATTAAGGAAAAAAAAAACCTGCAAGATTATCTTCGGCATTCTCAAGCAAAAAGTTCAAGTAATCCTCCTCAGAAGCTTTCCAAATGAAAGCATTAATAAAGGGGAGCTGGATTTCATTATCCTCATCCTCTCACACATGAGATACTCCAAAAATGTGCTCGTTACTGCTGCTGCAACCAAGTGATTCATCAGGCTGTTTTTAATGAAGCCTGGTACAGGGAACAGATTCCCTTTTCTGCTTTTTTCCTTTACTTACTGAGGAGAATTCAGAGTGGTGAACACACAGGTGGCAAACAAAGCCATGCAACCCACAGAGGTGTAAAACTCAGGTTTTTCTGCCAACAAAGAGTGACTGGAGCCATCCCTTACCATTGACAGTGATCTGCCCTGTGGTTTGGGGAACACCAACGAGAGTCACGGGGTAGAGACCAGATTCTGCAGGGAGGGAAAGGGCAGCAGGGAGAGATTCGAATTCCACTCCAGTTGTCAAGAGACCCTGAAAAAAACACATTACACAGATAAATCCATTTATGATATACACTTACATTTTTATGCTACATATTTATATTTTAATCCCATGCATTACATCAGCCAAACTTTTATGATTTATTCCAATTTACTCGTAGCAGTTATTTTGGGGTTTAAGTTGCAGTGACTGCAGTGTGCATCCAGAATTACAGCAAGATTTGTATTCAACATGGAAACGTTTCAGGAACTGAACTGGGAATGATGTATGAAAAACTAATAAAAATTTATACCCAAGCACAGTAAAAAAAATCAGAGATATCGTCTGCATGGTGCTGTTTTGTACCTACATTTAATTGAATATTTGATAGATTTTGGGCAGTGGAAATCAAACATCAAGAGCAGATCTTGCTTAGCTTTAATTACCTGGCCAAAGTATGTTTTCTAAGGGGAAAAAATATTTTTATTTACAGATAACAGAGCAATTTTAGCTTTACCATCCAGCCTAAACATTTCAGTGAGTTAGAACAAAGCATTCACTTTGCTGAACTGATCCACTCTCAAGCCTAAATGCCTGCAGTTACTCCCTTAGTGTCAGAGAAATCTTTTAGCATCCTAAATTTAACACACGGGACAAAACAAGAAATGAAGCAGAAAAAAAAATCATTGAAGAAACTTCTGAACACAGCATTACTGTTCTTTGTAGACTGGGGGGTTTCTTTAAGCTTGGTTAATGAATTTAAGATGCTTGAGCATAGAATGTACTGTTAAAAGTAAATTTGATTTTGGAAAACATAAATCCAAGTTATCAGTTGTTTTTCTACACACATATTTATTTATATTTTTAAATAAAGGTGCTACATAAAGAGCTCCATCAATTAAAGCAGTAAGCACAACTGGATTAAATCTCAACTCCGTGTGGATGTTTCATGAGAACTGAGAACTCTATTAAAGAGGAACATACTACTTTTGTGAAGAGAGATGAAAAAACTCATGGTTTCAGCCACAGAAAAACACATAACGTACCCAAAATCTGTAAAATCTTTGATCTAGAAATTACTTCTTTGTAGACTCAACACTCTTGAGACAACACCTAATTCACCTAAAGCTACTCTGGCTTTGTGGAAAGCTGCATTAGAGAACTCTGTCCTTGAGACTGCACAAAATTCCCTTTCACCATTTTACTTGAGTTGTAAGTAAATATTCTGTCACACCCTCATTTCTACTGAATTTTCATTTTCCTCCCATTTCATGTGGAGACTTACAGAAGTAAAACCTAACTTTGTCTTTCTACATATTCACCACCCACTGTACCAGAGCACTCAGACTTTTTGATTCCCACATTAATCCTTCCAGTGGGATTCACCCCACAGAAATGGGATGAACGCTCTCACTTTAATACTGATGTAGCCTCAGTTTTCATCACAATCCTGCTGCTTTTGCTTTGGCTGAAGCCAATCTTAGAACACAAACAAAAGGTGACACCATACACTCTCCAGAACTCACTTTTAAGACACGTACAGAAGGCTTTTGAACTCTATTTTAGTTTCAAAACCACTGATCTATCACTTGGCCTAATATTCAAATACATTTTAATTATTCAGGAGTCACCTCAACTAAAAAGTTTCATCCACAGACTTAAAGTCCTGCAAAATCAGTGATAAAAAACCACACAAACATTCCAATATCTTGTTTACTGTCAGCTGTAGCAAATGTAAATAAACAACACTGACAGGGACCCCTAAATATTCTCTAATATGTAATGCAAACCGTGAAAACAAAGGGATGTTGTAGAGAACAAACACAATGCAAATGCCAGAACACCTGCACTAAACACATACTAGACTACAGCCACATGCCTGGACTAGAAACTGAAGAGCTTCAAGGGAACTACTACAAAAAGAAGAAAGCAGCATTCAATTCCCCCACTTTTAGACTTTCAGTACAATTTCGAAGTTTTTAAAAGTAAAGATATTAAGAAAGCATTAAAACTCACTGAAATGGAAAAAAAATTAATATAAAAATCAACTAAACTTCAGATTTCCAGACATAAATTGAAATCAAGATACTTACCCTTGAAACTTAGGCCGCATAAGTCAGTTTTAAAAGACAGTGACATATCTTAGAATGTCTCAAAGACAATTTCAAGATCGCAATTTGCTGAATCGGACGATTCTGCAATATTTGCCCAACATTGCCCTCTGGTGCCCAAAATTTTGCAGTTTAACAGTGAAAACCTAATCAAGGCTGAAGCACTCTCACATCCATTAACTAAAATATATCAGCCATGCCACCAAAAGTAGGGAAATGTGTTAGATTTCTTTTCGTGAGAGTTTTATACGCTATTTTAAGTAGTAATACTTAGTAATCATTTAGTCATCACTTAATAATCATTTCTCTTTCTGACCCTATAAGAAAAGATCATCCAAATCCAAGCTTCCTCCAGGGAATGTATGAGTGACACGCACAGAAAAAATGTTTACATTTCTTTGTATTCTTATAAACCAATTTAAATTGTCTTAGAGTGAATATATGCATGCTTTTATCACAGCATGTCTTTCAATCACTTCAAATCTCATTTTAGTTTTAGAGGAACAAAACAACTTGCATGTAAATGGCAGCATTTGGGGATGCTGTTAAAATAACATGAGTATGTAACTGCTTTTTTTAGGCTTTACTTACCAATCCCACAATGCAATCATTCTTTTTTTAAAGTAACACGACCTTCAAAGTTAGTTTTCATGCTGAACATACTTGTGTACCATGTTGTCAAATATTTTACACAAAAACTGTCAAATATTTATTTAAAGGGAAATTTTCCCTACTATTTCTAATACAATTATTTTAGGCAGACCTAGAAAAACACCAAACACAACCATTTTTATTCTTTCCCCCTTCACCTTTCTGTGTACATTCTTGACTAATAGAGTCACATTAAATGTAGTGTAGCAGTAAGTAAATATTCTCTCAAGATGGCAGAAACAGCAAAAGATGTGAACTCAGGAAAGAGCAGTTGATGGAAATAATTAAAACCATCATAAGCAAAGTTGTGAGACTAGTTACACATACAGATTTATCAAAATTTTAGATGCTCTTTTTAAACATCAACATAGAGCTCTTGGCTAATAGCACCATTTTGAAGTTTAAAAAAACCGTAACAGCCATTTTTAAAGCATCATAAATCAAAATACCATACTTGATTGTGTTCAATTAAATACAGGTCCCAAACAGGAGGAGAACTACAGAACAAATACTTAATTCTTAAATAAAGACTAAATATTATAAATTACAATATTCTCATGGGTTAGAGTAGTATTTTTTTGTTTCTTGATATTTATTTATTAAATATGATTTACACTGTCTGTAGATCTTGTAGCTTTCTTGGAACCATGGCTGTATTTTTTACAGTAGGAGCAATGTAGGAGAAGTAGGAGAAAATGCTTTCCTTCAATATGTAACATTGCCTCAAAATTTCTCAGCTTTATTTTTTTTTTTTTGCTTTTAATATGAAACTTGATAAACAAAGATGAAAAAGTAGTTAAAATCTTAGAGAACTTAACACATTTTGCACTGCATTTTCACACGTATTCTAGTAGTAGATCCCACCACACTGTACTGTGGTTTGCTGCTTTAAGCATTTGTCTCAAGATACAAAATAAATCCACTGGAGATTCCCCAAAATTTTTTTGATTCTTTTGAAGGCCGGAAATGTGAAGATCATTTTTTCCCGCGTAGAAAACCGAAGCAATGGCAGAAACTGCAAAACAAACTGCAAAAGGGCTGGAGGCCATCACTCACATACCTGAACAAGTCTGTACAGAAATCAATATTCCTGGCAGAAAAGGCAAAGTGGTGGCACTTATTTACAGCCGAACATCCCATCTCCGGGTGACCTGGGCTCCAGCACCAGCATGGCAAGAATATTCTGTCTAATCCATCACAGCCAGTTCTAGTTAGGCTCATTTTTGTCTCTCATTCTGCTGAGTTAAGGTACCTGCTGAGTTTTATTAAAGCATTTGTTCTAATCAGCCCCAAGATCTCTCCTACTTCACTTTATTGACTTACACAGCTGCGGGACCCAATCACTTTCATGCTCCATGATTGAATATTTGTCATTTTACAAACGCTACTGCACCTTTCATTGGACCAGCCTTTTAACTATATGGACAAAACAGAAATATGAAACAGAAAAAGACAAAAAAGGAACACAGAAATCGGGCAGGAATGAAGAATAAGTACCTAATGAGAGTCTCAAATCAGGAATATTCATGACAGGAAATAAACAGTAATAACAACAAAGATGGGCCAAGATCTGTGAGAACAATAAAATAAAACAAAGAAAATCAATTTTTCAGGGTTTAACATCTGAGCAACAATAATCAAAGTCTTGTGTCCACAGTCTCATGTCAAGTCTAGAAATTCAATGCCTTTTACTTAGGCACACCACAATTAACCTACACAGACTCAGCATTAATACTTCAATTAATGAAAAAGCTCGGGAAGCCTTTCCATGGGAAATCATTCTCCTTAACAACCTGTGCTCAATACTAAGTTGTTTACCATCACAACAGAAATTTAACAAACAGAAAGACATAGTAGGAAAAGCACCATGGCAAAAGCTTGGATTTGATTTAACGTGAAATGAGTGATTTATCAGAACAACAAACCTAAACTGAAGGAAAGGGGAAAATTGGAAAAAATAAGTAAGACTGTAGATTTCAGGACAGTTACATGTGGATGAATGGTGGACCATGAAAAGGACAAAGAAAAATGAAACCAAGCAATGGAGAACTCAGTGAAGACTGGAAACAAGCCTGAATGAGCAGCCATCCTGCAAAGGTGAGGGGGTGAGTCAGGCAGAAGGACAAAAGCTGTGGGACAAACAAGCTGAAACTGCCACTAAATGACAGAAAAGGACAAGCTGGCTACGAAACTGAGTCTGTGAGAGTAAATAATCTGAAAGAACGTGATATGTGATGAGAAATCAGACAAGAAAAGGGTATGGGGACTGCAGGCATGAGTACATGTTAATAATAAAACACACCATTTTAAAATATTAAACAACACTCTGAATTATTAAAATGAAAACAGAACAGTTTATTCTTATGATAAAGTAGTAACTATCCTCACATTCCAGAAAGTTTACAGATGAGACTGGAAAATCAACAACTTAGGTTGGAAGGAAAGGGTAGAGGTCATCTTGTTTAGCCCAGTGCTCAAAGCGGGGCTAACTTTGGTGGTAGTTTAGCTTTTTCATATCCTGTTCACTCAAGTTTTAAAGATTTCTAAAGGTGGAGGTCCCAGGTTCTCTGTGGACAACCAGTCCCAGTGTATGATCCTCCCTAATGCTTGGAAAAAGGGAGGGTTTTAGAAGGAAAGTTTCCCATGACTCTCACCCTTACACTGGGCACCTGTGGGAAGAGCCCAACTCTGTTTTTGTTGCACTTTCCCACTCTGGGATAGAGGAGAGCAGCAGGAATTACCCTGATATTTTTCTCCTCTACAGACTGAACAGATGTCAGTGTTTCTGTCATTTGGGGAGCTCCAAACTGGCCTCGATTCCAAAGAAATTGTCTCTAAAATTCCAGATCCAGGGGAACAGGCACTTTCCTCAACTTGCTACAGTCTTTAGAAATTGCAAATCTACCAAAATCAACCAGTTTCTCCCAGTGAGCCCACATTAGTGCAGAGCAGAATTTCTGATTACGTTAATCACTTCAATTATTTGCATCTTGTTTGCAAATTAATTCCTCTTGTGCTTACCACTGGAACCAGAATTCAGTGTTAATTCCAAGACAGAACTTTATCACAACAACAGTAAAGTATTGGTGCTACTGCAGTTAATTTGCTCAGGGAATGGATGTTGTGTAGATCTATGCAAATAACTGCATTCCGAGTTCTTGAGTGTGTGTAAGCACTTGGAAGAAATGTCCTCATTAAGAAATTGTCCAAGTTTTTAAAATATATAACGACATTATTACTTACACAATACAAATTAGACCATAAATCAAAATGTTCCTAATCAATTAAATCCCACAGAGACCTTGCTGATGTGCAGTTTACAACTACTTTTTCTATTAATTCCTTAAAAAACTGACTACTTCTGTGAGGGTGAGTGAAAACGCTGCTGGAAAAAGCAGCATATTAGCTTCCAAAACTTAATTTTATTGTGCTGTAAAAACAAAATCTTTGGGCCCGTTCACTTCCCATGGAAAAACGCTCTGTTATTTGTGGTTTATTATCAGTAATTTAGGTCAACTTGTTCGACCAGACACCACAGCAGACATATCAATAAAAACAAAACCCAAGCAAAAATCATGAGCAAATAAATGTACACTGATTCAATTAGCTTGACAGAACAATAGGCTCTAAGAGATGTGATTTATTTTTAAAGCATTATTAAAGATAAAAACAGTTACCATAAAGGAAAATGCTGGATTAGGACTGAGTGGATATTAAGTTGGTCTGGTAGTTAGAGAACTTTTAACCTTTAAATGGATAACAATTTTTTAAAATCCTGTTAGTTGAAACAAAGAAGGGAAAGAAAAAAAAGACCACAATTGCCTTTTTTCAGGATACACTGCAAGCAGCCAGCTGAAGCAGTAGAGAGCTTGGGCTTGATCCTTCTAACCTCACATATCTAATCATTCCAGTGGTTTAGCCTTTTTCTCACACCCTTCTGATCATCTAACATTAGAGTGTTTTCAAATAACATAAATCACTGGGAACAACAAATCCATGAGCTGAAGATTTCATTAACACCTAAAGCTTCTCAGACCCAACTATTTTAGTTCATCAGGTTTTTTAGTTGTGGTCAAAACGGGAATTTGAAAAGCAAGGATGAATGCGGGCGTTTAAACTACAGTAGCAAGTGCACAATAATTATTAGGTTTCAGGATATAATTATTACTTGAAAACCAATATATGTAAATCATGTTGCAAGAGTTCTAGTCAATGCAGAAATGTTCAGAATTGATTGTTGGGTCAGTGCCAGTAAAGCACTTGAACACTCTGAGTGGCAGAGATTTTTTTTTTCAATACCTCATCACCAACAAATATGAGAAAATTGACATCACGCCGTTAAACTGAGGTTATGCTGGCTTAAACCATCTTTTAAAAATATTTATAGAAAACCATATTTGAAAGCCCAAATGAGATTCTTCTTCAGAAAAATAGCAGAAAGAGAAGATTTAGAAAGATGCATACCATGTTTTCCACTCGGAGCTCAAAAGGCATAGGGTTGTAGACCATCAACTGAACTTCACATACATCTCCCTGGACCCACTGGAAGTCTACAAGAAATAATCACAGAATTAAGGCAGGAATTACCCGATCATAGTGTTACAAAAAATAGCAGCAGCTGAGCTGTCAGATTGCTATAATGCATAATATCTCTCTATGATCTTCACAGCCCAAGTCCTACTCAAGAGCACTGTGGGACACAAGCTGTAAATCCCAGGCAAAGGAATAGGTTAAAGGACTGGAAACATCCATTAACACAGCAATAGTGCTCTAAAGACCCAATGCTTCACTGGCAAAATTAACTCAGGCATCAATTCAAAACACTGCTTAAACACATCCTTCATTTTCAACACTTAAAGGTTTCCACACCTGGAGTTAGGTATGGAGTAACCATTGCCTTGATACTGGAGACTTGGGTAACAATCAACCAGGTTAGAAATAAATACAACAGGAAGAAGGAAATTACAAGTCCTCCTATAGACACAGCTGATGATATGGAGTAAATAAAGAGACAGTGAAGTAAAGTGTGTCAGGTAAAAAGATGTATTTACAGTTTATATCTCACCACAAGAGACAAGTGCAACTTCAAAGATACTTCACTCTGCCAATTTTAGTATTTGTTGGGGTTTATAATTTAAGGAGATGAGGCTGACTAGAGGAAGGTGATGGAACTGGATGATCTTTAAAGTCCCTTCCAACCCAAACCATTCTGTAATTCTGTGGGAGATTATGGAGGTCAGCAGCAGAGATGTAAATTTTGAGTAACTGTTCAATGCAGAAAGATTATTTTCTATCAGCACTTCATAACCTTTTCAGCCCACAAGTTCTTGTCTACCTTACAGATTTCTCACAGTGAACCACAAGCACCTGAGGTTCAGACTTTAAACTGAATGTGGCAATATTCTCCCTGCAAGCTGAGGATCGGCAGTCCAAGTAAACAAAAGGTGGTTTAATTACATTTGTTAAATAAATCATGATTATAAGCTAAATTATAACATACATGGATTAGCTTTTTCTAGTTTACCCAATGATTTTAACATGCATTGCTAACAGTATTTTACTACGATATTAGGAAATGTCCAGTAAAAAACCTAGATTATCAATATTTAAGACTTTAATGCACAGTTGAAGCCATCTGTACTCTAATTGTACATTTATAATCATTTACTATCTGATTACATTTTGCAAGCAATATTAGAGAGCTCAAGGGAGATGCACTTAATGCAAATGTTTAACTCCAATTAATGCTAGTGGAAATTAAACACATACATCCACAGATGTTAATGGGTTATATTACTGTGAAACCTGAAAAGCAAAACTGTTGATTAAAACAAAACATTCAACTTCACCATGGTATGAGACGTTCTGTATATTTCTTTTTTAATTGCTTATTAGTGTCCACCATCTCTCACGCATTCTGCAGCCCCCAAAACAGCCAGTGACTGTTCAGCACAGGTACAGAGTTAACCATTATGGTTTACTACAGCAACAGAGGCACCTGCAGTAGCACAGCAGCGCTGCAGTCCTGAATCTCCACATTCTAACAGTTACCACACTGTGGAATGTCTGTTCTGAAAACACAACCATCCAACAGGGCTCTCCAGTCACAGGACTCATCCCACCAGGTTTCATTTATGCTGATAATGTCAAACCTCTGGGACTGGGCCAAAGCTTCCAGCTGGTGTTCGTTCCTCGTGCTGTGTGCATCAGTGTAGAAACATTTCAGGTGTGGTACCTTGTGGCCAACACCTAGTGAAGCAGATTCAGGGATCCCTTTAGGATTCTCAGGTTTTGGCACAAACTCCCATTGCTCATCACCCTTTCCCCCTTCCAAGCTAGTTCAAAGCTCTGTCAATGAGCCCCACTAACTCCTGTGCTAAAACTCTTTTTCCCATCTGAGGAAGGCTCATCCTGTCAGGTAACAGCAGGCCAGGTGTTTATAGATCATCCCACAGTCAAAAAAACGCACATTTTTTCCACTGACACCAACCTCGGAGCCATGCATCAACCTAACGGAGCTGCCTGTTCCTATCAATATTATTCCTTGCTACTGGAAGGATTGAGGAAATCACTCCCTGTGCTCCTGATCCCTCCACCAACTGTCCAAGGGCCTTGAAGTCTCTTTTGATTGGCCTCGGACTTCTCTTTTTTGTTTTGTTGCTGCCAGTCTGAACAACCAATACCAGGTAGTAATCAGAGGGTCTTTCTAGACTGGAATTTTCCAGTAATGTCCCCTACCTGAGCCCCTCGGAGACAGCAGAATTCCCTGTGAACTGGGTCTGGTCTGCACATGGGGCCCTCCACTCCCCTTAGAAGGGAGGGAGTCTCCTGCTAGAACCACGCTTCTTTTCCTGTTAACACAGGAGGTCCTAATGCAGGCTCCAGGTGGTGTGTCTTTAGGAGGCCCCTCTGTCCCAGAAGGACCTTCACCCATCAGTTGTTTGGCCTTCTCATTCCAGAGCCTCACCCCTGTTGTAGAAGGTGTCAGTCCTACCTGTAAAATTCTGAGGAGGGGGAGGAACTTTCCTCCTGGTTTGTGCAGTGACTTGGTTCCATCCTTCACCTGTAACACACCCCTGACTAACAGTCCTTCTGCTCATCACCCTGTTGGGTTCTGAGTCCATCTGTCCTGCAGAGACAGAGAGGTGATCATTCTACTGTACCCTGTGCTTGTCAGAGACAGTGTCCAGTTCTGGTTCCCTGGACTGGTTTTGCTCGGGCTGGTTTTTGGTAGCAGGGGGGCCATAGAGGCAGCTCCCGTGAGAACCTCCTGTAAGTTTCCACCATGTCCAGCAGAGCTAATGGCTGATGGCTCTGAAGATGGGCATGCTGCTGGCCAAAACTGGGCCAGTGAGAGAGGCTGGTAATGCCTCTGTGATGACATATTTAAGAAGAAAATCAAAACAAAGTCAGGAGGTTTTTGCTTCTAGTCAGAGAAGAAGAGGAGGTAAGAACTTGTGAGGGAAACAACACGGCGGCACCAAGGTCAGTGGAGAAGGAGGGGGAGGAGGTGCTCCAGGTGCCAGAGCTGAGATTCCTCTGCAGGCCGTGGTGAAGACCATGGTGAAGCAGCTGTGCCCCTGCAGCCCATGGGGGTCCCCGGGGAAAGCAGAGATCCACCCGCAGCCCGTGGGGGAGGTGCCCACGCCGGAGTGGGTGGATGCCTGGAGGAGGCTGTGATCCAGTGGGAGACCCGGTGGAGAGAGAGGGCCCTGCTTCCAGTCTGGAGCAGCCTGTCCTTGGAGGACTGCACCCCGTGGGAAGAGCCCCACGGCGCAGCAGTTTTAGGAGAGCTGTGTGCCTGTGGGAGGGACTCACGCTGCAGCAGGTGCGGTTCGGCTGCTGCTCGTGAGAGTGGACCCACGCCAGGGAAGTTCACGGAGAACTGTCTCCCGTGGGAGGGACCCCACGGCCTCACAGGGAAGGACTCTTCTCCCGGAGCAGCAGAAGGAAATCTCAGTGATGAACTGACCAAAGACTCCCATGCCCTGTCTCCCTGCGCTGTCAGTGGGAAGGAGGGAGGGGCTGGGGGGAAAAGGTGTTTTTAAGGGCTTATTTTACTTCTCATTGTCCTCTTCTGTTAGCAGTAAACTCACTTTGTAACTTTAAGTTGAGCCTGTTTTGCCCTTGCAGTGTTTTCTCCCTGTCCTTATCTCAACTCATGAAGTGTTTGTTAATTTTTTTTTTCTTTCTCCCCTCTGCCTAGCTCTGGCAGGGGAGGGTGAGCGAGCGGCTCTCATGAGTGCCTGGTGTCGGGCCAGTGTCAAACCACGACATCCCCACAGCTGGGAAAGACACAGACTGGAGAGGATCCCAAGCAGCACCGCAAAGGCGATCAAAGGACTGGGGAACCCGCATGATAAGGAAAGAATAAAGGAGTGAGATCTCCTCTCTGGGGTGAAGAGAAGGCTCAGGGGCAATATCATCACAATATTCCAATACTTAAAGGGCTGCAACAAAGAGGACAGAAACTCTTACCTCACAAGGAGCCAAAGGAAGAAGACCAAGGGTAACAGACACCAGTTGCACTGAGACAGGTTTTATTTTCTTACTATTTTTTTTTTTTCAGTAAGAACAGTGATTCAGTGGAACAACCTCCCCAGGGACATGGTGGAGTCTGAATCGATGGAGGCTCTTGAGATGAGATTGAAATCCCCTGTGAAAAATGTGCCAGGGCACTGCTACAGAATTGTTTCCTTGGAGGAAAAGGTTTTGAAAGGAAAGGTAAAATGAGCTATATTTGTATCAGCTAATACAGGTATGACAGAGTTGCTGGATTTATTAACAGAACTCTATTACATATTCCTCCTGCTTAGACTATCAGCACTCAAAACCAACAAAACACTTCACGTCAAAAATCAGTAGGTTTATTTTTTACAACTAGCATGCTATTAAAGCAATTTAACTAGAATGTAATTATCCCTGTTATTGTTTCCAATCAGAAAAGCTTATCAAGTTGAAAGCTGAAAACATTTCAAGACTTTCTAAATGGGTTTTGTTTCCCTTTGGTTTGTCAGCAGTGCTTGATTTCTTTTGCTGTAAAACAATAATTTAACCAAAATATGGAGTAGTATCTCCATGTAAGAAAAACAGTTCCTTTGTTGTTGTTGTTTTTAATTAATGTTAAATACATGCCATTAAAATACTCTCATTAATTGCAAAGTTAATAAATTTCTCAGCTTCTTTCAAAGGAAGTATCTGCTTTTATTTTGTATTTTCTTTTGTTCGCTGAACTTTGAAACATTAGAGGCTTTTAGCAGTGACTGCAATGTGTATATACTTCAAAAGACAAATGCTGTACAGGATCAGAAGCAGTCAGACATCTCCTTAGGCTAAATAAAATGTAAAAGAAGAAAGTTCACTGTAAAATGTAAATCTCCTACGGTACACAAAGCACCAAAACAAATCCTAACCAGTTCAAAAATGCAGGTTCCTTTTGTATCCATCAAGGAATGAGAATACTGCGTTATACAACTGTGTGACAAAACTGGGAATAAGGCTTTATTTAAATGAAAAAAAAACATGACACAGTATGGCTAAGAGATTAAATGTTGAAAATTTAATAGTGATCAAACTTCCAATAAATTATTAAGAGAAATCAAGATAGCACTTTAAGATGTTCCCCTATGTGTGTACATTTTTAAAATTTATCCTTCAACTAATTCTTCTTATCCCTTTTAAAATTTCTTATCCTTTCCCTTTTGAAATTGCAGTAGTGCTGCAGCAAAGTCACACTGAGCCAAGTCCATCCAAACTGCCAGATAATCATCCCTGCCTCTGCATATCCCAACTGTTCCTGTTTCCTGTATTTATTGAAAATACACATCACCATAAACCCAACTAGAAAACGTGCATGTTTTCCTCTCAGGGTGAGGGATATCACCCTAAGCACAATGAGGGTCCTCAGCAGGGGCATAGCCCACATATGCTGGAATGAGGAAACCACCCAAAGATTCTCTGAGAACTGGCCCTGCAGGCCAGGCACAGTCCAGATGAACAAGGAGCCAAGTTAAGACAAAACATGCTGCAAACTTCTGAAGTTTTTACAATCAGTTCTGTTCCACAGTCACACAAATCTTTTTTGTGCTGACATTAATGCTTGTGGTAAAAATTATCACACACATGATATGCACAGAAGCAACAGAAAGAACTACCAATATTTGTAACTTAATCCCGGATTTAAACAAACCTCTAATCTTTTTCCAGTGGCACGATTACTGCACTGAAAAACTTTATAATCTTTATAAAAAGAAAATGACTAATATTCCTAACAGGGTTTATAAACTTTTTGTGTCCTTAAGTAAAAGGGACTAATCAGACAGTTCATCGTTCTGAGTTTATGTTAAATCCGAATACAAAAAGGGAAAACCACAACAGTGCAATTTGCTCAGGGAGCTGAAACTGTGGCGGCTGCCAAGCAGAGCGTGTCAGAACTAAGTTTTCTCTGAATTCTCTTTTGTTTGGAAATAAATTTTGGAAATAAAACCAATTTATCTCTTCTGAAAAATCAATGTTATCACCTATAAGACTTTATTTCTCTTTTGAATATGAAACTGTGCCCCAGAGAAAAAGGATTTGTTCCTTCAGGACTTGGGGCTAAAGAACTGGTTATGTCAAATAAAAGACAGCAATGTTCAGGTTTGCTTTCCTTGACCACAGAAGATTCTCTAATTTAACAAAATAACAGAAAATACTGCAAATAATTCTTACCTATTTTCTTATTTCGTTCTTCCCCACGACTGTGTGCAATAATTGGAGAATATATGAAGGGGCTTTTGGTTGACACATTCTGACCAAGTAAACTTTTCATTTTGTGAGGTCGGAGACTGGTTGGGAGGTTCAAGAGCTTCACAGATCTGTTGAGTAAAAAAAATTTCTAATTATTTCATTTATTCTATTTTATAATAGGTGACTCTGTTAAAAATGAACTGATAAATATGAAATGCCACTCTGAGAATAAAATACCTGAAATGGAACACTTGAAGCAAACATCTACAATACAAAAGGAGGTAACACCAAGCCAAGGAAACTGCAGTTTCAGAAAGCTCTCAGAAAACAAATAACAAAGGAAAAAATCTTCTGTAGAAACCAACAAAACCAAAACTAGCCAGAACAGTGATCTGAAATCCAGCTGTTAATTTTTGAGTGCAGACTGAACCACAACTCCAGTGCAGAAAGCAGCCGAATATTTAACTTAAATCCAAACTAGAATCCAGACAAGATTTCACTGGACAACATAATGCAAATAAAGAAACTTCTCCACAGTGAATAAAGCTGTTTTTAATACAGTGAAAATGCAGAGCTGCTGCTGGAAGGAAGGAAATGTCCCAGAAATCTGAGTGAGTTTGTTAAATAACCAGACAGCAATTACAAATAGACAGAAAACAAATTATTGATTAGATTACATCCCTGTTAAACCCAATTCCCTACAATGCCATGCAGGGCAATCACTGCTCTTCCAGTGCTGAGGGGAAATTAAAGACTAAATTTTGGGCAGAAGAACAAGCAATAAATTGGTGGATACTCAGTAAAATCAGCAGTATTATAAAAACTGGTAAGACACCTAATTACTTCAAATCAGAAACTCAGCACAATAAAGAACAGATATATCAGTATCACACTAATAGAAAGTAGACACACAAGAAACCAAGAAATGTGTTTCTGCTGCAAAATAATGAAGCTGTAAGAGTAGCCCTACACAGACAAGTTCTCTCTGTGAAACAAAACACCTGATAAGAAATTACTAAATAACACTAAAAGTAGCTTGGAACAAGAAATAAATCACATCCATATATTATGTGTTGGTGATACTCAGTGTCAGCATCAAGATCATATGCAAAATCACAGACAATGAGCCTAAAGAATAAAAAGGAAACTGTAAGAGACCCCTGACATTTCGTATTTTAAAACCTCTTCTGATTTAATTTTTTTACAAATTAGAATGCAACTTAAAGCAAAAATGTGAATTATACTTATTTGAGAAACAAACATTGAATTTGATAAAGAAGTAACAAAAATGAATTTTATTTTATATACAGAGGAAAGTGCTTTGACTCCTTCATGGTTATTATATAAATACTGGTGGATAACCTGCTTTACCTGAATGCATAACAGTGGAAGGAATGTTCTTCAACCACGTATCAGAGAGCTGTACCCTCACAGGTCAGACATAGAACATGGCTGATTTTTTAATTCCTTTATGTCAAAAGCTTCAGTCACGTCCCCTGGCCTGACATCACTGAATGCAAATGAGTGCCAATTAAGAATTACTAATTAATTTCACTAGCTACCCAGAAGATCAAAATCCTGTATTTGGACAATGTTAATTAAAAACAACCTTGCTTAGAGGGGAAGGGAAAATATTTTTTTTTAAGAGACCCCACTATACTAAGTAAAGAGAGGGAAGGGAAAAAAATGGTACTGAGTAAATTTGAAGTAGTAAGAAAAGTATGTAAGGACAACTAAAAGCAGCAGTGGTAAAAAGGGACAACTAAAAGCAGCAGTGGTAAAAAGGAAGAAAATTTTCTACTTCTAAGTATATTAGTAAGACAATTACCTTTAACACAGGTAAATTATAAAACTGGGAATAATGCATTTTTTATCGGAGAAAATACTAGATGATGACTTCATAATGAACATGAGTAACAGAATATAAAGGTTTTGCCACGCCAGATCTCTTCTACTGCTTTCAAAGTACTGGAGAGAAAAGGCAACAGTGCCATTGTGTTCCTATTTCACTGTGGCATTTCCATGTCTGACAGTATTTTGATTAAGAAATCCACATCCAAAATAAGCACCCCACATTAAATGGATTAAAACTTGTAGACCATGAAATGCCAACAGTAAATAGAAGTCATCTCCATCAGTAAATGTGTGTTTCTAGAGGGCTCTAGCATGGATTGAATCTCAAGCTGAAGTTACTCAACATTGATCAAAATGACATTTCCACACATTTATAATTGATGTCACAAACATTAGCACGATTTAGCTCAGAGAGCTCTGCAGTCCTGCAACACAGCTGGTTCCCAATGGGCTGGGCAGCTCTACAACACCAGATCTGCTGGGCAGATGTAACCAGAGGCTTTACATTTAAACACAGTTTTACGGGAGTATGAATTTTTTATTGCTATGGATTTATAGAACTTTTAAAAGACAAGAAGGAGGAGGAGAGGAGCAGCAATTCTTAAATGTTAAATGAAGTTGATGCTGGGTTCCTCTCCCCATGGCAAAACAGAAGCAAGTATTCCCAACATTCCAAGCACAGCCAGGTCAAGACAAGTTGCTAATGTAAGTGCATGTGTTTGTCCCCTTCTCTCAGCATACAAAACATTTTAAGTGACACAAAGTCTTTCCCACTGAAGTCTTTGGAATCTCTTGCCAGAGTTCTGACTGGCCTCTTCTTCCAGTCTCTTCTCCCAGGTAACAAGCAACAGGATAAGAGGAAATGACCTCCAATTGCACCAGGGGATGTTTAAATTCAATATTAGAATAATTTTCTTCATGGAAAGGGTTGTCAAGCATTGGAAAGGGCTGCCCCGGGAGGTAGTGGAGTCACCATCTCTGGAAGTGTTCAAAAAATGTGTGGATGTGGCATTTGAGGACATGGTTTAACGGTGAATGTGATGGTGGTGCTGAGTAGATGGTTGGACTTGATCACCTTAAAGGTCTTCTCCAATTTTAACTATTCTATGGTTCTCTGATTCCATGATTCTAAATGCATGACTCCTATTAAAAAGGATTCAATCAGCACTTGCCTCATCTTCCAGACTTGAATTTTCTTCACAATTCAGCATGGTTTTTTCTGAATAGCATTATCTTTCCTTCAAAAAGGAAAGATTTTCTTTTATTCTTTTATTATTGATGCCCAGTGGCTGCTTTCTCTCTCTCTGACTCTCTCTAATGCTTCATACCAGGCTTTAACCTAAACAAGTTATTATTCATTGGCCTGACTGTATGATGTGCCTGGGCACAGAAAGGAAATGAGATTTAGAACAGGCCAGTGAAGGTGCCAGTGTGAAAATGCAGCATCTGGAACAGGAGAGCTACAAAAAGCATCAGCTCCAGGTGAGTTCCAAGCTCCATGAATGGAGACTGCATCCTCGTGGACCTTCAGTACTGAACTGATCAAGTATCCAACTAAAATCTCAGCTGCAGCAAAATACTTCAATTGACTAAGAAACTGCTGAAGGACAGTTCTTCAAAAAACAAAACTTCTCTCTTTCTGAAACTAAAGGCCACAAAGTATTTTCTGGTCAAAGGCTCTATTTTTGCTTAAGAGCTTCTCAAAACAATTTGACATTTTGACATTTTTCCATGTTCCTGTGATCAACATGCATAAAGTGAGATGACTGCATCCTTTCAGTATCCTTTAAAATTTGACAGGTACTGTGAAAAACTTAAAAGATTGTGTTTTGGTCTTACTTCACAATAGGCAATTTGGTGAAGGGAACAGGAGGTAGCTTCAAACCATCTGGAAGAGTGATGACTTCCATTGTCCCAGGGCATTTTGCCGTGTAGCTTTCCAAGCTCTGCGTGACATCTTTCTTTTCTAGAAAATAAAATATAAAAACTATTTCAAGCTCACATTTAATTAAGATGAGGTTATAGCCCTTTTTTGTACAAAATAACTCTAATGGCACGCCAACTAATTTCTGCATTCAGCACTCGGAGTTATGCTCAGCCTCGACAGATGGATCAAATATAATTAAGTGACCTTAAGGAAAAGAGTTTTGTAGATTTCTCAGAATTTTTCAAGTGCCAGTCTATACTTACTTTTTGTTAGGTTTTTTATTGTCAAAATATAAGTTTCTACAATTTCATCTATTAAACCTACATATACAAACAAAGCAATCAGCCTCACACATATTAAGGTTATTAATAGTAGCACTGTATGGGAACAGGCTCTGCTCTGAAACATTACATGAAATAATATCAAAGGCAATGAAGAGAAACAAATTACTTTTGATGTTAACTTGTGTGAAAACTATCTAATCCTCAAAATAATTGTACTGTGTTACGCTACTAAATCATGGTAGGAAAGATTTTCTTTGGTTTTGCTTAAAAATACAAGAACATTCAAATAAATCTGTATCATCTGGGTTATCTTCAAGAATGTACAATGATTGCTTATTAGCTTCATGCAGCAATTATTTTCAACAATGTATACACTTGTGTCTCCAGGGAAAAAAAAAGTCTGTTTGGAAATATAAAGCCTCAACACAAAATTATATTTTATCTTTATGGTCCTTTCCAACCCAAACCTTTCTATGATTCTATGATTCCCTCTTTCTCTGATGAAATGGGAGTCTGCAAACAGAAAATAGCCTGACAGTGTTTGTTTAGAGGGAAGAATGAGGTAGCTGAAAAGACCTATATTGTTTTAAAGTGAACATTCATCAAATGTTGGAAGAGACCTTAAAGTTCATCGCCCCCACCATGGACAGACACACCTTCCACTAGACCAGGCTCTTCTGTGTACATACTACCAATCAAAAGAATTATTCAATATCTAAACTGTATCTAGAAAATACTTAAAAGATCAAAATACTCAGTGACAAAACCAAATAGGAAAGGGGAGGGTGATAACAAGCAGTTATCAGCAGTAGTACCAAAAGAATTGCTTAGACAGGTGTACTGGGTTATGCAGCAAGGTTTTGGTAGCAAGGGGTGGCCTGTGGGAGAAGACACCAGGGTATCTCCATGATAGAGCCCATTCCAGACAACCCCAAAACAAATCTGCTGCCGCCCAAAGCTGGGCCAAGCAGTTATGCTGGTGGTACCTCTGTGAGAACATATGTAAGAAAGGGTAAAAAATGCTGCATAGCAGCTGTGAGAGGGAGGAGTGAGAAAAATGTGGAAGAAACATCCTGTAAACCATGCCAAAAAATACCAAAACCTGCCCAAAACACCATCTTGGGCCTTGAAAAGCGCAAACATCCAGCAATGCTTGTGCTGCCCACATCAATCCAGCTCAGTTTGTGAATTCTACAGCCACGAGTACACACTCCTTCAAAGCACATAAACATTGATTATAATCCCCTTCACTATGGAATTAATGCCACATCACTGACAAATTGCCTTGTTTGTGTCTGTGTGTCACTGAACAGCCTCTTGAACCATTCCCCACATTTTAATTGCCTGTAGGAAATGTTCCCAAAACCACATTAACTAGACATCCACATACACTCAGAGCACCACAGCACAGTCAGGAGTTGTAGTGGTTCAAGGCTGAGTATTACCATCAAAATTTCAGGTTATTTGCCATATTATGAGCAAGGGCACGTAGTGCGAGCAGAACCCACCGAGATGGAAATCTTCACAGCTACCAGGAATGATGAAGATAACACTACAGCATGTGCTTAATTGTGCTTGAAACCAAAGGTCTGTCATTGCAGAGCACTGGCTCATTCCCTAGTGTGAAACACGGTCAGTTATTGTTCTCAAAGAAAGCAGGCTGCCATCTGCAAGAAGAATTTGTTTACAGATTTTTGAGTCGCGCAGTGATTTCATGGTAGCAGCTCCATACACTTTCTGTGAAGATGAAGCCAAACCAAACCATTTTTCCATGTTGATGTGGTGTGAAACACAGTTTTAAACACACTGCTGTCAGGCCAGCCACTCTGTTCCTTTTTCTTAGCACCACATCTCAGCCAAGATGCTGAAGGAATCCACATCAGCAGGACAGGATGAGAAGTATTCATGATGCAAAAGAGCTGCCTAATCCTGCCCAAGAGCCACTTCTGAAAGCAAACACTGGAGCCCTCACCCTCGAGGAGCACCTCAGCTCCCTGATCTCTGTGGCCTAATGGTTGCCAAAAACCTGCTACAGCAATTGCAGCTCTGAATTCTCACAGCTTCTGGCTGCCTGTCATCGTGTTCTGACAGAACCTCCTGGGAGGATCCATTGAACTCCTCAACCTCCTTCCTGACCCACAGTTAGGAGATTTCTGTGACTGTTATCACCAGCACTTAACCTTTTTGAAAAGAAGAGACAAAAACCAGCTGCTCTTGGAGGTTTTTACCCACCTGGTGCCTTCATGCTTGTACAAGTCAGCAGGAAGGCAATCACCACTTGATCCTGTGACCTGTGAATTTACCTCAACAGCTTTAAAAGCCTGTCCTGAAGCTGGGAGCACTACTGGCTACTCTTGTGTAGGTATTAGAGACTAATTTACTGAGTGAGGAGTGACAGATTATTTTCTCATCTGGATTAACTATGTTCACAATTTTTTTCCCCCGCAGTTTCTCTCCAGACTCACTGAGAGACCAGGATCACAGAATGGCTGTCACCAAATAAAGCTGAGCAAAGCCACTGTCAGCACCGGCACTCGAGCACATTCTACTCAGTTTGTTCAGTATAACCCCACAGTAGTTTCCCCGTTTCACACCAAATTGGTTTTGACTGCTTCTGACAACTGAAAATTTTGCAAGTCCACCCATATTCTTGGAATTTCATTGCTTAACTACTTCACATCAACATAATGAGCATTGGGTTTGTGTCCAAGCTGCTCCAAACCTTCTTCTAATATAAGAACGCAAAAATCTGAGAGTTTCAGTTGCACAGTCAGAAACCATTAGTGACTGAAAGCTACTGAATGTGAAAAAGACAAGACTTTCTGCTCGTTTCACAGTCATGTGGAGCAGTATTTCAAAATAATGGAGCCATCGAAAAATCAGACCAGAACAGGACAGAAGGTCAGTTGTTAGGCTAACATTTTTAAGCACTTTAGTAACTGTGATTTAACAGTATCACACAAACAGCAGTTCATGTCTCGGCAGGTAACACAGAAAATGAGAAGAACACGATTGCTGTAACTGTAGATTTTAGCTCTTTAATATTTGAAAAAATTTAAAACAGCTGTACTTGGGTTCAGTCACTAGCTATTGAACACTAAGGCAAACAGTAAAAATGCAACATTTGTTCTTGGGCAACAATTGGTTGATGTTGTGTTGATCAAGTCGTGGCATCTCTTGCAGTACACCTAGAGCCAGGTGGAATAAAGAAGGAATATTTCATGTCTGACCCACCAATCACACTGGAACAACTTCATTTCCTCGTGCAGCTCACTAAAATATTGAAAACAAATAGCTAAACACCTTTTGACCTCAATTTTACCTGAGTGATAGGCCCAGAATCAACATTTTAACAAAAACCCTCATTGCCCAGGGTGCTTTGTGCTGGCTGAGCTTTTTCCTTCTCCCTTGAAAACATTGAATAATGGTCACAAAGGGGAAATCTGAGGGGAGCTCCTGCAGCAGTCCCAACTCAATTCTCTCAGGACAGAATCAAATATATCTTTAATAAATTAATAGTAATATATAAAAAGACAGAAAAGTCAGTCTAATGACAGAAAAAAACGAGAAAAAGTAGGTTTTGCACCCATAAACATAGGTATGGCCTTCCAGTGCCTAAAGGCAGCCTACAAGAGAGATGGAGAGAGACTTTTTACAAGAGCATGTAGTGACAGGACAAGGGGAAATGGATTCAGACTGACAGGGGGCAGGTTTAGATTAGTTATTAGAAAAAAACTATTTACTGAGGGTGATGAGGCCCTTGCACAGGTTGCCCAGAGAAGCTGTGGCTGCCTCATCCCTGGAAGTGTTCAAGGCCGGGTTGAATGGGACTAGGAGCAACCTGGCCTAGTGGAAGGTGTCCCTAACCACAGCAGGGATGATCTTTAAAGCTGCTTCCAACTCAAACTATTCTGTGATTCTATGGTATTTCCTTCACACACACACAAAATGAGAATTGCTTGCTGAGCCCTAGAAAAGAAAAAGTCCATGTCTGCTTTCAGGGGAATCTTCAGTCTCACCCTGCCATGAAGATGCAGTGTACTCTTTAAACTAAAGAATTTCAAAAAGGCCGCAAAATATGTTAAGGCCCTCACAAAAGCTGCAGTAGAAGTCAAGTATTAACAGACAGCAACCACGACACACTTTTTACTCTGCAGTTAATCACAGATTGCAGGGGGTGTGCAAAGCTTCTCAGAGCCTTTCAGGCAGCGCCTGAGCTCTGGTTTGGGCAGCTGCAGACAGACAGGGAGCACCACATTTGTGTACTCAGGGCATCCCCCTTCCCAAGCTCGACCAGGCCAGAGGTGTGAGCAAAGCACCTCAGCAAGACCTGCACGATCAGTCCACTCCTGCAGCACCTGGGCTGTTCAGAACAGAGCAGCTCCTCTCATCGGCAGGCAGCACCACCTGCTTTTCCACCCCATTAATTCCAATGGGGATCGGGGGATGGCACTTTCTATAGTTTTAGTAACAAACAGCACCTCTAATCTTTTTCTGAAAAATACATGGAGCAAGTAAACACAACTTCAAACTGCTCAGGAATCTGATCCTTGAACAAGCTGCTTTGAAAGCGACACAGGAACCCTGGGTGTTCATCCCAACAATGTCTACTGCAATAAATGTGTGTGTTCCCCACAGCCTCCAAAGCTGTTCTTATGGAGAAAGGCACTGGCAGTCAGCAGAGTATGAATCCCATTTCTTTAAGAAATCAAGCAACATAAAGCTCTAAATAAACACAGCAGACACTAATAAAATTCACTCTTTGACATAGAAAAGAACAGAAACTACAAGAAAATAATTAATCTATGCTACCCAGAGATTAAGACCTGCTTTCATGAACAGAGCATCACAAACTATATTAAAGAGACTGACTCCATCCACACAAAAGATTCAGTTATTTGCTGTGTAATAGCTCATCTTTGAAAAATAAGTTCTAAATTTACTACTAACTTTGCAGGAAGGGGGAAGAAGATAGTATTTTAGACACAAATAAAAATAGCTGTCTGTTAAATGCAGAATGTCTTCTGCTTCCAAAATGACTGCCGCAAAGAATGGAGACTGACTAAACATATCAGTCTTCCATTACAAGATTTTTAATAATTACATAAAATGTGTACACAGAGTTCATAAAGACACCATTAAAATTTCAGCGTCTGATTCTCCACCATATCTCAGAACTTCAGATGTCTGCATACTTCCAATACTAAAAAAATATATTTTGTACACACAAAATCAGTATATAAACCACTGAAATCAGTAGTAATTTTTTCTTGTTAAGAAGTACCAGGAGTCCTACCTTTACAAAAAGTGGAGTTAATTAAGCATAGATAACTTCTATAAAAATAAATAAAGGACTGCTGTAAAGCTGCTTCTGGGCAAAGCAGGTTTTGTAAATATTCACAGATCCAATGGCACAACTGTTAAACACATCTGATTCTGGATTTTGTGTGGAAGAAGCAGACATAGAGGATGGAAAGAACAACACACTGATTCCTGCAGAACATTTTCCCCAATATACAACGTCACAGGAATTTGGCCAGAAAGGTTTATCAGGATTCAAAATTTCAATGCCTGCTTGAGAAAAGGATGGTTTAATTGTTGAAAAAACTGGAAAACTGTCTGAAAACTTAAAATCAAAACATGTCGGCTCTCTCTCCTAATGTACAATTGAGCTTTTCCATCCTTCTGTAAAAACATCTCTTCAGTATCACTCCTATCCTACTCATCTTTTCTTAGCACATTCAGTCACGCTCAATGGACATCATATGGGGAGTTCACTAAAGTACATGGATGATCCATTTTTAAACATGGATATTTCTTTTTCCATACAAAGTGCCAATTTCAATAGCACCCTTGATTCCAGTGCTTTAATTTGCATTTAGGGTGAGAGAGCAGTACTGAGTCTGTAAAATGTCATATAAAATGTATTTGAATTTTAGTAATACAGCACCTCCTAAAATAGCTTCCTTTGGTACAAAAAAATTAGCACTTAATAATACAGCACAAATTCTTCATGTCTTCATCTTGCCAATTAAAGCAGATCTTCCCTGAAGGAATTTTTTTTCTGGAATAAAAACCTTGCAATGTGTCTCCATTTGCACACCTGAATCTCTTCCCTCAATTAATTGAGGGAAATCATACTTCTTCAAGATCAGAGCTACCTACATGAAGACGGGAATTTTGGCCTAAAGCTCAAACACTTCATTTCGTTCAAGAGAGACCTTAAAAAAATTAATAGAAATTTTTTGTCATAAAAAAGCACTATTATACTGTAACAATTGATCTGCTGATTGTAGCCTAAGAATTTGGCTGTGGCACAGGCTGGAGTTTTTGTCTGTACCTCATCGACACTCAAGTCTAAGCAAAGGTAAATCACGTGCGAGACTTTCAGCTTTGTCCGGAATATTAAACATTTGATTCACAGTACATAATTTGTTCTTTAACATGAGACTTAAAAAATTGTTGCTTTCATATATCTACAAAAAGAAACTTAAATCTTTTATTGCTGTTGCTAGTTTACTCCATTTCATTTATTTGTTCCATTTTTTAAAAAATCAAAGTCTAAAAGACGTGTAATTCAGGAAAATAAATTACATCCTCTTAATAAAGAGGTTTGAGCAAAGTTATTTAGTAAGTTGACTTGTCTCTACAAAATACAAATTCCAGAGAGAGATTTTTAAAGGGCAGGAGTTCAAAAAAGCAGCAAAAAGTGTCACAGATAAGCAACTTTTGGGAGCAGGAACACAAGAGTGAAAGTCATGGAATCATGATGAATAAGAGTTAAGTGGCTTCTAAAGAGCTTCCCTCCACTTCATATACAATCTCCCAAGTCTTTTATTCCAACCCATCAGAAAGCATTTCCATTCAGGCTTTGTAAATAGATTTGTTCTTACACCACACTGTGCCACTGCTATACATCAAACACACGAGGTGACGAGTCTGTTTAATTACATTTTTATACATACACACACACACACGTACACTTATTTATATGGATGTACATAGGTAGGATATGACACTATGCTGAAGCTGTAAAATATTTCAAAGTAATGGCTAAGAACTACCCTGGCTGCTACAAATATTCTCTGGTAATTATACTGAAGATTTCCATCCTCATCCTGAAATCAGTTAATTTGAATATTTTAAGACCAACCAAAGTAGCACCCTTTTGACAGGATTATTGGTTGGGCAAAACCAACTTGCAGGTTATTTGTCAATTAAAATACAAAAGAGCACATTAAAACCAGTTCATCAGTGTCAGTTAAGTAAACCTCAGTTCAGCTCTGAAGTTTACATCAAGTTTTAATTTGCATTTTATTCTCTGTTCAGTCTGATTAAAGCATCATTCTTTTTAGCCCTTACAATCAGTAACACTTTTCTAAAACTGAATTTACACACTACAGATGAACCTAGGAGAAATGCTGCCCTAATTTAAATGCAGTTTGAAGTATTTTAAGCACTGCAGCACAAAAGAGAAGCTGTAGAGCAGAGCAGTTGGTGCCTTCATTACATAGCTTTGAGGGATTACCTGTGACAGCATCAGCAGAGTCGAAGAGCACGTTTCCAACACAGGATCTCTTACTCTCCACTCTCAAGTAACATTGCCACAACCAAGTCTACTCTAGAAACTCTTCTAAATAACCTTGGCTCAGCAACAAACTGTGATATTGTCACTTTTGTCAGTTTCCTAAGAGCTTACATCTGTTTGGACAAGTGCTGCTTTGGGCTGGAGTAGTTAATTTTCTCCACAGTAGCTGGGCTGGGGCTGTGTTTTGGATTTCTGCTGAAAACAGTGTTGATAATACAGGGATGATTTGGTTATTGCTGAGCACATGACTGGGAATCTCCTTCCTCAACACTCTAAACTCATTCACTTATTGTTTCTATCTCTTCTAATCATTAATGAATTAATGTGCCAATAGCTGTTGTTTGGTTTTGTTTTGTTTTGTTTTTTTTAATTCAGGAACACTGTATTAACTAAATCACACTCATTTAAATGTTCCATCATTCCCTGAAAATAAGTCATGCTTCAAAGATGTTCCAACCTCTTCCTATTAAATCACAATTTCACAATTATCCATACATCTACTACTATTCACTAGAGCTTCTGAGCCTTACTGAGGCCAAATGTAATGAACTCCAGAGGGGTTCAAAGGATGGAATTTGGTTTACCTCACTTCAAGAGAAGCATCAATGACCAGGGTCACTTAGTCAGTACTGAGACAGCCATGGATGTGTAAGGGGAGTGATGAATCTTGTAAAGAGAACCACTGGCATGGCCAGGGTCATTAGGAAGACTATGACACAGATATATCAGTTGGAAGAACTTCCATCTCTCTCTGAACTCTTAAAAAAGTACAGCAATGCAGTTGCCATTTGTAATTTTGAAGTGAGGATAAAAACAGTTTAAGAAATTAACTGCAACTCTAGTTCAGCTGTTTAAAATTAAAATGCTTTTGGCATCTTTGAACCTTATCTGGTACCTGAAATTTATTACTACTCATTTTACAGTTCAGATCACTCCCAACCATAAACCACTTCTAATTACATTTCAAAATAATTTCCCTGATTTATTCCCTGTAGCGGAAGGACCAGCCTTGGAATCTTCTTTCCTAAACTGAAAACGTTGATCCAAATTTTCTGATACAGCTCAATCTTCCCTGAGTGTCTCTTTCCATACCTCAATTATCTTTCAGTTCTGACAGGCTTCATGCTTCTGTGTGAAGGTATTATTTTTCATGAGTTGACCTCAAAATCTTTTCTGGCTTATGTCTTTATTTGTAATATTTATAATCTTGTTTCCTCTAACCTAAATATGAAAAACAGGAGAAAAAAAAAGAAAAGCAGCATTATGAGAATAGGCAGGAGAAGTGGGAAACAGAGGGGAGAAATCGTGAGC
The DNA here is from genome assembly GCA_013400235.1 of Oriolus oriolus. NCBI lineage: Eukaryota > Metazoa > Chordata > Aves > Passeriformes > Corvidae > Oriolus > Oriolus oriolus. Next base: position 149,091 of record VXBT01004032.1, read on the forward strand.
AACCAGCTCAAACTGAAATGAGCTGAAACTCTCAACAACTCTGGCTACAGCTCTGTAAACATGGGGAAATGAGAAAGTCACAGCAAGACAGGAACAAGAGAACAGGAGGCAGTGAGGTGAACAGAGTCACAAACTGCTCCAGCAGTCCCTCAAAAAAAGATGCAGTTTTAAATCATTCCATGCCCAAAAGTTATTTACAGGCTCATAGGCTATTCCTATCCCCTGCTCTACTGAAATTACATTTAGGCCCATCTCTGTGGGGAGGCATAACCCACCAAGTGCCTGTGCAGCTTCACTTCAATTTCCCAGGTTTGGATGGAAATTCAGGACAACGTTACAATTTTAAGTAAAGATCCTCAGAAATTGAGTCTGGTCCTTACTACTGCTTGGCAGGAGGGCTATACAGGGTTAAACTTAAAGTCATTTCCATATTCACTTGTGGTCTAGCTGTCAACTTTCATGAGCCCAGTTTAATATTCTTCCTTATTTCCCATACTTCTACATAGTAATTTGAAATTTAAATGACACTGAGGGAATGCATATGCAATCTGTTCTATAAATAAAAATGTCTGAAATACTGCATAACTTGTTCTTTCAAACTGCAAGATCAAAAGACGTATTTTAAGAGTTGTAAGACACCACGTCTGACATCATCAAATTACGCTTAGTCCAGGCTTAACCATAATTTCTGAAGATAAACAAGGTTTGGGGTTTCTTTCTTAGAACAAGCTCATCACTTCTTTGCAAAAGGCACAACCTCACCCTGGCAGCTGACATCTCACCCATCACCTGAGCACAGCAGGCTTGAAAGGAAAAGGTTCCGAAAGCGCTCTCAGATTAATGGTGTGAAGTCCCTCGGCTACCAAGAAGTCCAAGCTGTCAAGGCATCAAGGTGGCCTGCCCAGCCAACACTGACCAGTCCATCTCAACTCATCTAGAGGATGAGGGGAACTGAAACAGCATTCAGCAGGAATTTGGGCAGAAATTCTTCATCAGTTACAATGATCTCAGTACAGGCTGAGAAAAAGCATCTTTTGGTAGGATCCAATGATTTAAGAACTAACCACACAGAGGAAGGACACAAAGGCACACCAGGATATTTTGGCAAGTACAGTTCTCTCCATCACCTAACTGTCAGCTCAAGAAAAATCCAAACCCCTGGTCAACAGATGAAAAATTGCTTCTGCGTGTTTAATGCAGAATCCTCACAGAGTCAGTAGTTTAATTCATTAAGTACTTGACAGAGCAGTTGGGATCTCAGATGTGAAGGCTGTCACCTCACCAGAAGACTGGAAAGAACTCAAGTGCAGCAAGAATAACCACAGGACAGGAAGATCTTGGCAGAGAAGCACTGAAAAGTGCACATTTTTTCCCAAACAACAAAACAGATGAACCTTGAGGATCTTTAAGGAATTAGCGCCCCCCGCTCCCCACCCCCCACCCAAAAAGGAAAAAAGAGAAGGAATAGAACACTCCCAGTTTCATCCCATGCTATGCATGGTGAGTGAGAAAAGGTCACCTCAGCACAAGATCCTTGCCACCAGAAGCAAAGAGCAGGAATGGCAGCTGGAAACCTGATGAGTGTCTGAAAGGACATGAGCTTGCAGGGGTGAGGGACAGTCCTGATCCACTTAAGGTGAGGAGAGGCAAGTTTTGCCTTAATCCACAACTGCACGAAGGAATTAGGTTCTAAACATACCCGAACGTGAGATTAAAACACAAATGAAATTAAGTGTTGAGATCCAAAGCAGTAACTCAACTTCATTTTTTCATAAAAGAGGAAAGAAAGACAGAAAAATATGCAAGCAGGAAGGTGCCAAGCATGATGACGAGAAGCACAGGAAAGGGATTATCTCCACCATGGCTCCAGCGCTGGCTCACAGGGCGCCATGGAGGAGAGCTCCATGGGTGCCACGGAGCCCTGGAATCCCTCCCAGAGCTGCCCAGCCACAGCAGAGCCCCAGCAGCAGCACCAGTGGGGTGGGGCAGCCTCATACCAGCAGCCAGGACAGTGAGGACAGCAAAGACTCTGACACTTTGTAGACCTCCCAGACTTTTGGAAGGTTGGGCACTTGCTTATAGAGGGTTTTGAGAGTGGCAGCCTCACGTCCAGTCCCAGCAACAGCACATCATTGGTGAACATCATCTCTGCTCCCCAAAAATCCATTGGCTGCTCCTTGGTATCCAGGCCAAGTTTGCCTGATGTATCCAAAGTTTATTGCTCCGTCCCCTGATCTATCAACTACAAGCTCTTTCAATGACCTTCAAACAGGGTGCCTCGTGTTCTAAAATAAAGCAGTTCAAAGCTTTCACTTTCAAACCTCAAATCTTCGAAAAGACAATGGAGAAACATTCCCAACTTTGTACTCCTTCACCACAGGGACATGCCCTGGTGAGTGGACAGTCACGTTTCCTCAGTAGCTGTTTCCAAATAGTTCTGTGTTTAGAGAGGCCCTAACAGATGAGCCAACTCAGAATTATTTGCACCCAGTGCAAGTCACAGTCCCTTTAAACAGTATGGACATTATCAGTAAAGAGCCACAGTGAAAGAATGGCTTTTTTCCCAAATATCTGACATTACTCAATTCAAATTCACTGAGCTGCACACACAGTTTTGTTTCAAAAAGCATTATGCAAAAGATAGGTTTCATTCCAAGCAACTTTGCAACTGCACATTTTAATTCTTATTTAAAGAAAGTGATTCTTAAGGGCTTGTTAGCATTAAAACATAATGGCTTGAGATTAGAGGTTTTATGCAGAATTTAGTACCTCTTTTTGCTTAGCAAAAGACTGCCTTTTACTTATTTATGTAACTAAATAGCTTAACTTTAAATCAAATTTTTAGCTTCCATGTTGTTAAAATAGTGACTGACATCTCCCATTCCAAGAGATGATACTCTTTATTTATCTTTGCCAGGCTGCATGGTTGGAGATTCAAGTAAATTCAAGTAAATATAGAAAAAGTTGTATTTTAAAATGTGTCATTGAATTAAAACATCACATTCTGTTTTGAACACAAACCAGTTTTGACTATGCATTTGTGTTCCATTAAGAGAAGCAAGAGCTTCTAATTAACAGATCGAGATTTCACTGGAACAAATAAATCTCATCTGCTGAATTTCTACTTGGAGAATAAGTAATTTTTTTAGTAATTTTTTTCTTTTTTCTGAAGTCCCAGTATCCCAACTCCAACTGAACCAGTAAATGAACAGAATTAGATAAAAAAACTAGAAAATACCCCTTTTCTGTGTCTAGAGGCAGCTAATCCTGAGAGAAAAAGGGTTAGAAGGTCAAGTTCTAGTGCCAAATGTTGAGCTGGTAACTTCCTCTCAGCTTGAGTTTTCACTTCTATTTATTCTGTTTTTTAAAATGATCTGCAAACTAGTCAAACTTTAAATACAAGGATAGGATTTAGCAGATAATCAGTAAAAAGCTTTAAAAATATGAAGTTTATTTAGGAAAGAAAACATTCAAGTAAAAACTGACTTTTCAAAACAGTGAGTTTTCCTCCACCCTTAGTAACTGGTGACTTTCCATGCAGCACAGAAAAACAGTAAAATCTTAGCACTCTTGAACTCCAATACCACTACATTATTTCTGTTTTCTAACTAAACCTTCAATTGGTTAAGAAAATCTGGATGTTTCACTGTGATTATCAGAGAAAAATACTAATGACACCTTTGTTTGTAAGGAGAACAGTTCACAGTAAGTAGAACAGTAACAGAATCCTCTGCCTTCAATTGTCTTGCTTTTGTTCTTTACCACAGCTCAAGACTGAAGGGTGTTTGTTGGTTTATTTTTTCCTAATATTTTGATGTTTTTAAAAGAACAGTAAATTTAAAGTAATTTTCTATGCTAAATGGACCCTTGCAGAATATGAGGTTGGACTTGATGATCTTGGAGGCCTTTTGCAACCTTAATGATGCTATGGTCACACAGTACCAATCTCAGAAGAGTTACCAAAAAAAATTACAAAAAACCCCACATTTCTGGCACTGTCATCCACACTTTAGCTCCTTTGGAACACCACTTGAGCAAGAGCTTATCAATAAAAGACATCAAACTCAACAGCAAGTTCTATTTTGGATGTATGCAGGAGTGAAGGAGAAAAAAATATTCAACTATTTTTCAAACACATGGGAGAACATTTAGTTTGATTTCTCAAAGGCACTAAACATCCCACTTATTATAGGTCTTACGAAACTGGAGGCTTTACCCAGACATACAATATCTGAAGGCAAAAAACAAAAAAGTTGCTTCTCTTTAAGAGTTCAAACCTTTTTAGGATTAGGGATTAACAATGTCACATGTGGAGATGCAGAGTGGAAGAGCTTAAATCCCTGTCTTCAGCACAACTTTCCATACATATATTAACAAAGCTTCACTGTAAGTCCTGGAAAATGCAAGGACCTTTTGAAAGCAAGTAAGATCTACAGGCAGAAAGCAGATTTAGTCCAGTTTATCAGTTCCTCTCCTTCCTCTAGCACTGATTTGAGCCACTAAACAGAGGGAAAAAAGCAGGCAAAGACCTAAAGTTTGCCAATAAAGTTCTTGGCTGCAGGAGTCACAATGGGGAGACATTTGGCCATAACTAAAGGAGAAAAGAAAAAAAAAAAAAAACCAAAACCTTATCCTTTTTTCACTTCCATCCTCTTTATTGTAAACAAAAGGAGTAAATGGAAAAAAAAAGCATTTTTTGCCTAGCTTACTGAGAAGCAAAACCGATTTTTAAAATCTTTCAGCACTCATTAAGATAACTGGTCTCATTAACCTGGGTGATAAACAAGTCAGTCTGGAATATTTTTCCTAAGAAACGTAATACAAACATAACAGTTGTCACTTTTGGCTTTTCCAGGTGATTCTGTAAATGTTACTTCACCCTACCCCACAGAAGGGTCCTCACACAGATCATTGCCATTGCTGAAAATCATCCACAGACACTTTGCACTGTCAACCTCTGACAAATGTATTAAATCCTGTTAAAATTTATTGCTGAATTAAAAAAAAAAAAAAGAAAGAAACAGCAGAAATGTAGAGAAACTTAAGTCCACTGTACCAGTTAAAACACTGTTTAACTCAGGTCCATCATGTTCATTCTCTACAAGTTAGAAACACGGAATGGTTTGGGTTGGAAAGGACCTGAAAGATCATCTAACCTCAACTCTCTGTTGACTGATTACCATCAACAACCCACCTCAGGCATATACAGAATTCCCCAACTTCCGTGCTCTCCATCACCTCCCAAATTAATTGTATTTCAAAACAGAGTTGCATTATTTGACTGTGGGTCAACAGAAACTGAAAATATCTGCTTCTTTTAAAAGTAATACCTTGGTCAGAAAGGAAATCCAGCATGGTCTGGAGCAGGAAGGAGAGATGCCTGACACACAGGGCGGGATTGCCCATTCTTCTGGAAGCATAGACGAGTTCATGGAGCAAACGCATCTGCACTGCAGCCCATCCCCTGTGAGTCCCTGGAAAGAAAGCAGGTATTTAATGTAATTTAAAGCTGGAAGTCATCACAAACCCATTGATTTTGGTTTTCTTCACATGCTAAGCAGTAGTTTTATGGCACTTATACCAGTCATCCAATGGTTGCTACAAAATCCAAATCTTGTACTCAACGCAAAAATTAGGATTGTTGTGTTTGCTTGAATATCTAAACACGAAATCAAGTTTTATTTTATATGCTTGCCTATCAACTAATAAATGTTAACAATTCCCATGAAGCAAAACCAAAATGATACAGAAAACCTTTAAAGTTTTATATTTTTTTTTAATTCTCTGGACAAATTCACATGAGATTTCATACAGAAATTGAAGTAATGGAATCACAGAATGGTTTGGATTGGAAGAGACCTTAAAGATCATCTCATTCCACCTCCCAGCCACAGGCAGGGACACCTTCCACTAGACCAGGTTGCTCCAAGTCCCATCTAACCTGGCCTTGAACACTTCCAGGGATGGGGCAGCCACAGCTTCTCTGGGCAACCTGTGCCAGGGCTTCACCACCCTCACAGGGAAGAATTTCTTCCTAATATCCAATCTAAACCTACTCTCTGTCAGTTTGAAGCCATTCCCCCTTGTCCTGTCACTCCATGCCCTTGTAAAAAAAAAAAAACCAACCCTGTAATTCTTAACTCTCTTTAAAGATCAAGGAAGAGATATTTTCTCAAAGTGCCTTCCTGGCCAGTAAAAGCAATAAAACTTTAGAACACAAGGCACATATCCTGATTTTCAGTCTTTAAAACTAAGTTTCAGACTATGATTTACTTCATATTTGCAGAGTATCTGTGGAAAGAATAAATAGATCATCATAACACCATAACCTTCCTTTCAGAACCATTATATGCAGCACTCTTCATGAAGCTTAACCTGCTTTTAGTAGTAAGCAAGAGCAATATTTTTTAAATAACAGATATTTCAAGATGTGCAATACTTCATAGATTTCAACAGCCTTCCTTCTAATATCACCCATCAGCATTTGGCAAACTGTTTTAGGAATATTTACTGCAACCAAACCTTGAGAGTTTATATTTTGAGAGTCTCATTATTTTTCATGTGTGAAATGTCATTTCTATCTTAGAGCTTACAGTGATCTTTCCATATGTCTCTAAAAGAGCCATTTTGGGGGTGAAAATCAGACAAAGTATTTCAGTGCAACATGAAGGTAAGGTAAAAATGAAAGATAAACACCAATCATGTTAATTTTTGCCTTTTTAATCATCATTTCTTGCAGAACTTCTACAACCTCTTCTCCCAACACAGTCCCATCCCAGGCCACAGCATATCTTTCCTAGCACATTCCCTCTTCCTAGATTAGATTCTCTGCATCTTTCCAGCCAGTCCACCTGGCATTTTCTACCTCCTCTCACATATAATTTGACTGCTAAATCACAACAGTTTAAAAAAAACCAACACTAACCGTCCACAAATACAGCTCAGCCCATCACTTCCTGCTCCTCTCCTGCAGTTACAACATTTAGGCAATGGTGCCCAAAACTGTTGCTATAGAACACAACACAAAGTTTTGGAAAGGTTTATTCAAAAGGAGCTGCCAAGCAGCATTTTAGTTGTCTCTGATCTAATTTGTGGGAAAATGTGACATACATTATATGTATGCATGTATGTGTGTCTACATACAAAAAGATGTAAAAGAATCTTTATGTGTGTCTATATACAAAAATATGTAAAAGGCCATTTAATCTTTCATTATAAGATCAAACAACTACAAAACAAAAAGAAATACAATTTCTGATGCAACAGCTAAAGGCACTTTAACTGAAAAAAATTTCTACAATAATATATGAACTTTTTATATACTGAGAAGCATATTATTAAAACAATGACAATTTTGAAAAACATTAGAAAAGAAGCTTTTATAAATAAAACAATTACTTCCTGCAAACAGGTAACCACAGCAACAGGTTCAGCAGTGGCTCGCAGAAATTTGAAATTACTGGAACAACAGTAAGAAAAAGTGAAGGTACAGTGTTCACCAACTACTTTATCTGCTGCAATTAGTTTCAGATTAGTAAATAATTTAGGTTCAGTATGAAATCTCTCAAGGAAATTATTATGGAAAGCCAGCTAAGTGCCCACTTGTGGTAACCCACACTGACCTTTGCTGAAGTCCTGAGGGTCCAGGGAGAGGCTGTAGCCAGGCAGAGTCTCCAGCAGCAGTTTGTAGCAGGCCCTCCAGCCGGGCTCGGGGATGCTGGGGGCCGCACACTGCATGGCCGCGATGCGCTTGAAAAACGCCGATTTGCGGTGGAAACCGATGCGCTCGTACAGCTCCGACAGGATGCTGTAACGCTGGATCTTCTCCTCTTCTGAGAGCTGGAGTTTGAAGGGAAAAGAGGAAAGGACTGATTTTTATCAAAGATTTAAAGTGCTGAGTTTTAAAAAAAAAACAGGAGGGAAAACGCAGTAGCAGACATTGGCACTGCAGAAGGCCGGGGATTTGCACACAGCCAGGCATGACAGCTTCTACAGCCAGGAAAACTTAAGCTTGGTTCAACTGTTAACAAAAACTGCAAAGATGGAGTTCTGCAGCTTCAACTTTATTTGTCAGTGGTACTAACAAGTAAAACAGTCAAAACAGTAACAGCTAAACAGCTCCATATTGAATGGAAGATACTTAATATGATATTCATGTGAATAAAAGGATTGTACAAATATACCACTTCCAAGATTTATTGATTCACTAAGATTTTCATCCCTTTAAGATTAAATCTAATCTTGAAATCTCAGGCTATGAAAGCAAAAAGCTACTGTCTCAATTTTTATGTTTCTAATCTTGTGAACCACAAAATTTTCATTCCATGAAACTGTACTGTGATTTATACACTGTGAGATTGAATCACAGAATCATAACATGGTTTAGGTTGCAAGGGACCTTAAATACCATCTTGTTTCACCCTCCTGCCATGGGCAGGAACATCTTTTTCTAGACCAGGTTGTTCCAAGCCTCGTCCAACCTGGCCTTGACACTCCCAGAGATGAGGCATCCACAACTCCTCTGGCAAACCTGTGCCAGTGCCTCACCACTCCCTCGCATGAAGGAAGTTTTGGAGGGCAGCCCTGAGTTCAATGGGAGCTTTTCCCAACAATGCAAAAAATAATGTCAAAGTAGCAAAATGTCATAGAAAGATACAGACCCAGGTTTCTTCACTGAGTCAAGTATTGTTACAGGCTGCCCAGGGACATGGTGGAGTCACCATTCCTGAAGGGCTTTAAAAGACATGTAGATGTGGCACTTGGGAACATGGTTTAGTGTTGGGCTTGGCACTGCTGAGTTCATGGTTTGCCTTGAGGTCCATTCCAACCTAAACAATTCCCTGATACATTTGCACACTGCCACCAAGTGAGGTGGAATTTAGTTAAAGCTCCTTTAGGCTTAAAGTTGAAACAAACTCGATAAGGAACCATCACCATGTGCTTCTTTAGCTTATCAGTGTATTGGCATAAGTCACAGGCAACTTAATTCTTTTTGCCTCTGGCCTGGATGATAATCTTGCTTTGGAGTCAGGCAGCCAAGAAGAAACTGTCACAGAAACTCTGCATGATTCCTACTCTATGTCCCAGGAACCAGCAGTGCAGACCAATGCTGACACCTAGTGCACAGGATCTGGCACAATCAAAAGCAATAAAATGTACTTTAAATTACTCTAAAACTGCCAACACGTTTTGCAAAGGTGTTTCAAGTGACAAACTTCACCCAAAAATAGCCCTAAAGGACAGAAACAGCAACTCATTCTTCAAAACTGGAAATATCAATCAGTGTGTTTAACTTTAGACACTTAAAGGCTTGGACAGTCAAGGGAAGCTGCTCACCACACTGGTTGGCTTTTACAGAAATTATCAGGTCTTGTAAGCAGTCCCTTAGTCACTTAAGTCCTGATATAATTACAAAAAGTAGTCTGTTCTCAAAAGTCACTTCTAATTTTGGACATAGGGATATGAGACACATCAAAGAGGAGTTTTCAGAGGGCACCACAACCTTATCTGACAGTTCAAATCTCTGTACTTCAGGATAGGAAGAGACACGCAGAGTAGCGAAGCATTTTGGAAAGTTTCAGACAATTTTTGAAGCTGAAGTTGCTATTTTCTTCAGAATTGACAACAGAAGACAGTGCCCAATGCAAAAGTACCACCCATCCCTGAAAAAGACCAAGCCCTGTACCATGAGTTGTGCAAAAAGGCAGTTGCACCAAGCTGAGAACTTTCAGAAATCAATGCAGCTGGAAAGAACAGAAAACACTAAAGGAAAATACAGAAAAATTATAAAGAAGTTTATCAGAGTTCCCAAAAGAAATCACTCAGAAAGAACAGGTGTCAGACTAAAATTACCCATTTATGCCATTTTTAACAGGTTAGAACAATAAAAAATATGGCAGCAGAGTTGAAAAGGGCACAAGCACATGGTCAGGAAATAAAGCAAAAAAGCTTTAAAAATCCTATCAAAAGCTATTCCTTAAATACAAATTCCGACAATGTTCACACACCAATGGCAACTAAATTCTTTAAGATCAGAAAAGACAGGGTCATACATTTTAGGCATACAGGAGCACTCACTAATAATTGGAACAACTATTGGAGAATGAACAGATTCCTACGAAGTTTTTTTTTTTCCATCATATCTAAGTTTTTGACACTGTTACAGAATTTGTTGCTTAATGGTTGTACCCAAAGTTACTCAAGTATTTTCCGGAGTTGCAGGAAACTGTTTTTTCATCACCACAAAGACAGCAAAACTGCATTTTCCCTGAGCACACACAGGTACATGTTACCATTCAGAAATTTAAAAGAAGAAAAAAGGAGAAAAAACCCACACAGATACTCCAAGTAAATAATTGCGGGAAGATTGCAGCAGGCATTCTGCAGGCCATGGGTGCAGCATTCACAAATATCTTTCCTGACCCTACAAATTTATAAAAGCTTAATGCCTGTGAAGTGGCTGCAAAACAGCCACCACCTGAAGCACAGCATCATTTCCACTTGGTTAATTTTTATTTAACTGCTCTACCAAACCAAGTTACAACTGCACCTAGAAAGGCTGTAGGTCACTATCCAAGTAATAGAGCCAGTTTTTTCTCAGGCTTGTTTCAGGACAGGTTTTCAAGAACACCGCTTTTTATTTGTTTTTTAATTATTCCTTACTACATTAAAATTTTATATTCTCACTTTCTCTGTAATTATATTTTACAATTTATTCCTCATAACTGGATGCAAGTTAAGTCTTATTACCCTACAGCTCATCAGAAAATACCAATTACATAATATTACTAGACTGAGTATGAAATTGAATTTATGGATAGGAACTAGTTTTCCTGCTTATGAGTCTTACACTTTAACCGGTGAGGCGTTTTTACTGCTGTAGAATATTGGTTGTGCTGATGTTTTATTTACCTGTAAGTGAAAAACACTGTCCTACAGTTTATTCCCTCACCTATCACAGGATGACTCTTCCTCTGAGTTAGTCCAAATTATAAACACAACTATTATTTGTTTCCATGCTTTATACAGTAAATCTTAAAAAGCTGTAAATACAATTCCCAGCCATACCTCTCTTTATATGAAATGCATTTCCCAGCCCTGGGGAAAGCCCTGGAAAGATTATCCTGCTCTTATTTTACATAATAATGTCAAGTTGCTCCCCAGCCACACCGACATCCCAGTCTGTACTGGTTTGGGCTGTACTGGTTGCAAGTTCACTGGCAGCTTAGATCAGGGCATGTTTTTCATGTTGCCTTGTGCTTGTGTATTATTACGCAATATCTATCAGCTGTTGAAGTGACAAGTACTTTGCCATTCACTGAGTGTTGAGGGTTAGGATTTTTCCTTTTGTTTCTTTCTCTCATGGAATTTTATCCCATCTATTACTAAGAGACAATAACGACCGGTACATAAGAGAGACAGAAGAAATGGCCAAGGTGGGGGAACGGTACAGCTGGCTCCTCTCCTACCTGGGGGTTTTCTCTTTGCAAGGGCAAAGATACCCTGAGATTTTGGCCAGGGGGTGAGGGGCTGGGCTCGGCTCCTCTGGCTCCCTTGCCCTCAGCATCGGAAGAGAGACAGGCTGTGGTTGCTGTGGGAAGAACTCGCCACTACTGTGGGGTTCTGTCTCCTGCTGCCTTGTCCTACTATGAGTGGAGCTTTGCTCGTTAGATCAGCTGTTGTACTGGGACCTTACTAACACCGGGTCTGATTGGAAAGGACCCTCACCATTTATTCGGGTGGCTCGGAAAAACCCAAGACTCCAACCCTCTCCCCGTTCCCAGAGGGCGCATCTCCCTGGCTGCGTGCAACGGCTGCTGCAGAGGAGGCCGGCTGCTGCTGCCCAGCCCCGCTGCTTTCTGCCGCTGCCTCGGGCTTTTTTGCTGCACTCTAACCCAACACCCAGTGTCCACCCAACCCCCGCAGCTCCTGCTGAGGCTGCAGAGTTTTCTGTTACATTTTGTTTGTTACTCTGGGGTCTGCCTGTCCCCGCCGTCCTGGCACCGCTCCGAGGTTCCTGCTGCAGCCCCATCCAGCCCGCCCGCCATTACCGCGTGAGGGAGATGCGACCGAACTCGCACCACAGCGCCCCCTGCAGGCGCGGGGGAACCATCGCACCCGTCCTGCCCGGCCGGGAGCCACCAGCGCCCCCTGCCGGCCGTTTCCGGAACTGCGCCAGCGGGGAAAGTGCCCGCGGCGGAGGGAGGCTGGCGCTGCTTCCCGGTTCTATTCGCTGTTGCTGCCGTTGTGGTTGTTTGTTTGCCTCGTTCTCCATATAAACACTACTAAAGAGCTGTTATTCCTTTTCCCACATCTTTTCCTGAAAGCCCCGTAATTTCGGAGTTATAATAGTTCGGAGGGAAGGGGGTCACATTTTCTATTCCAAGGGAGGTTCCTGTTTTCCTTGGCAGACATCTGTCTTTCAAACCAAGACACTACGTCTTACGTTTGTCCTCTGATAAAAAGTGAAAGTTGCAATATCAGTGGTGTCAGGGAGAACAGGGGATTCTCTCAATGGCAGTAATTGCTTCCAGAAAAAGAAACAACAGTATTGGAGCTTGCAGGCAACAAGAATGGATGGGTGAAAAACAAAGGGTGCAGAACTACCAGCAAAAAAACAGGTTACAGAATTAAAGAGAAGGCCCTTAGCACTACAAGGATTATGGTAATTACCACACTCTGTAACAAAACTGATGATTTTTATGACAGCTTATCAATTAATTAATGTCTCATTTATGCTTTGTTAGAAAATTGATTCCAGAGAAAGGATTCTCTGCAGATGAAAGAAAGTATTCTACCTCCTTCATAAATTTGCTGTCCCTGTCTGGGCTTAATAAGGTCAATGGTGTGGACTTAAACTGCTGATCTTACCAAGATGTAATGAGCAAAAGTCAGTAAGAAACCTAACAACTTTTTATTAGTTCTTTCAACCATAGCAGTCTCTCTGTGAGCAGTGACACCAAGCTTGAGACACTCATCAAGTGTTAATGTTGTTTTGTGGTGATACTGAGCATTTTCCCCACAGTTCCAAACACTGATTTCCCCCCTGAATTCCTTTCTGATTTGGCTTAATTAAGACTTTGCACTACACAACAAAAATTCAATTGATTAAGAACACTAATCAGACCCTTCAGCTCATTCTGCAACAGGCCATTCCTGATTTGCTCAGTTTCACTGAATGAGATGCAATCAAGAAAATTTTAAAAATCCACTGCAGATCAGTCCCAGGCAGCTGGTTTTCCCTAATACAACATCACATGAGAACAACAATGGGATTTTTTTACCTTCACAAAGGAGAACAAGCAAGAGAGTCTTTAATCTCAAACTTAAGTCCTCATGTTTTTAGATGAACTGTCAATACCTTGCAAACCAGACTCACAGATGTGAAAATCCTCAGAAGTCAAGCTCTCGTCAGAACGAAGGCAGTGACACAGAAAATAAACTGGAGTCTCCTGAATCTAAGTAACTTTCAGTAAATTCTGCTGAATGACAAGAGAAAAATAACTGGACTTTCCAACTGACCTGCCGAAGGTTGATATAAACTGCATTTTGGAGAAACTCAGAGGCTTCCATGCTCCTCTTCTGTATTGCCAGGACTCTCACTGCCTTCACACAAGCTTCCAGTTCAATCACACCAGCATTCTTGTACTTGGAGAGGGAGAAAATTAAAATAATATTGAAGTATTGCACCTGTTAAATTTTATAAGCATCCCTGCTCAGCACATAAATCAGCTGTCACATCCTCCAAACCCAGCAATTCCTTAATGCTAATGACTACACTGTTCAACTATCAACAGATGCTCAAGTGAAAATTAAGGTGTCATCTAAAATATTATTATGCAAAGCAACCATTTTCAGCCTCTTCACTCACTTCTCTTATTTTGAGACACAGCACAGCTTCAGTCTGAGAGTTCAGACAAGGAGAAAAGCTGGGAATATTGGTGCCATTTAGGATAACCTCACAGAAATGGCTGGTTATGGGTGCTGGTTATGGTCTGCAAATAAATTCTACCTTCACAGTGCAAATATTTCTATTACTGCATCCATTTTCTCTTTAGTTAAAACAATATTCCTGATGACAAGAGAATTAGAAACCAATCTGAGTGTTCCAGTATCTGTTTGCAAAACCTTTGCTGTAAATGACTGTTTGGTGATTTAACATGCTTAAGGAAGCTAAAGAGACAATGCAGATGTGAACTGAACTGTTTGTGCTCAGATAACAAACAGGCAATTTTCTAGCCAGACAATGTGATCTGGTGATTTCCTCAAACAATACTGATACTGGATATTTGATCTGGCCCACCTCCTGCTGAAGTTAAGCTCTTTTCAGGTATTTATATTTGAAAACTAATGGGAGAAAGCAAGCTCCTAACAAAATGCAAGAGTTACGCCAGCAAAGCCGTCACATATTCCTCTCTTGTGCATTTATGTTGGCAAAAGCAAATCACTGGAGACTGAATCTATTTTAGAAGGTGTTACAAAAGTTTTTTCACCTCAGTGAGAACACAAGAAATATGTAGAAAGTGCTGCTTCCTCAGCATTAGAGCAAGGAGTTACTCTGTCTGTAGGTCTGGAACAGACAGAAGGTAACTGTGCTTGTCTTGAAGGGTTATAAATCAGTCCCGGCACAAAGCTTTTTGTTATTGCAAGTGAAGCTGCAGTGAAGCACAGTTATTACTTGCTGAGAGCATAGCGCGTATCACAAATAATCAAAATATAAATATACTGCCCTAAGCCCAACAAAGTCCAATAATTTTATACTTCTAGAGACATGATACTTTTTCTAGATGAGCAACATACCCTTAAGGTAACAGTAAAAAGCTGAATGCATCCTTGACAATTATTGTTTTATTGAATAATTCAAATTTATCTGACACTATGCCCAGAACTATCACCTTTAATTGCTCCTGATCATAAATTAACTCATGCACACAATTGAACTTGTTTCATTTGGAGAGTCTCCCTTCAACATGGACATGAAAATGCCTGTAATAAATATTTACAAGCTTAGTCTAACGATACTTTACCAGACAAGAGAAATACCTGAAATTAAAAAGTGATTAAATAACTCCACTGCAATACAATTAAATTTACCTTTACTGTTGATGTGTACACTGAGCCTCTATTTTCACAGTACAAAATAACTCTTTTTTTCTTTCCTATTATGAATGTAGACATTAAGCTCCTTCACCATGTCAGACTCTTGAGCATTTCCACAAAAACCAAAAATTCCTACAGAAGAGCTGGAAACTGTTTTACAAACTTCACTGCCATGCTTTAGAAGATCTTCCAAAACCAAAGCCACGGCAGTTCACTGTTGAAAAGAAGTTCAGTGATTTTTTTTTTTTAAATAACCAGGATTACCTTGCCATAGTAAGAAATGGCTTCTTTATATTTTTCTATGATGTCTTCAGGACTCAGGCAGTTCTTGGCACGTCCTATCTCAGCACTGGTATCTGCATTTATCCCGTTGGAAGTCAGAGCACCTAGAACAGAACAGGGTCAGAAATGAGCACAGTGACTCTTGGCAAATGCTAAATATCTAAAAAGCAAACTAGGGTATGTTGTAGGTTTGACATAGAATACACAAAGTACACTTGCCCTACCTAGAAAGAAAGGAAATAATCTTTCACTTAATAAAAACCAAATATATTCATGATTTTTAGCACTTATCTGAGTGTTTAGACTATGAATAAAGTAATAGATTGCTAAAATTATATTATGGCCACATCTGAATACACAGTTTTAATCTTTGAACTATTCCTCCTTCTACTTTAAAACTGTGTTTCTAAGCACACCTTAGGAAAAAAAAAGCTTAGACAAAACAGTAAGAAATTGGTTTCCTTATGTAAGAAAGAAGGCAAGAGACAGACAGAGTCTAAATAAGGGATAAGAATGTGAAAGAGATGCCAAGGAAATCTGGGGTATCAGAAAGAACATGAAAAATTTATTTATAGAATTTGATTTTATTGAGGAGTTAACATAATAAAAGTAAAAACACATCAAAGGTTTGGCAAGGCTCGATACCTTCTTACGTGTTACCTAATCTGTAGGATTATAGTGTAATTTATTTAGGTTTATACAGTAATTTATTTCTCCAAGAGGTTTCTCTGCTAAGATGGCAAAAAAATCCGTTTCAGAGCTGGCCCTAACACTCAATAGAAAGTTAAAAACTATTGTGGAAAATACATTCTGCTCCCTCAGTATATGCAGAAATATGTTTCTTTACATACTTAATTCCAAAGCAACTTTTTAAATATGTTTATTAAGGAATCAGACCAAGCACATCTGTAGATTAACAGTGTTTTTAGGGAAGTGAAAGATGTCTGTTCATGATGACTGAGAGAGCACCATGACACTATAGGACTACATATGACCATTCAGGTTGGTGACTTCAAAAATATTTTAAAATCCTGACTACTCATGGAAAGAAATCCTGTTGATGAGCATTTATGGAGACACAATCACAAACTACAGTATTTATATTGTGCCAGTTACCTTCAGTCTCTATAATTTCTCAGATTTATAGCCAAAATCTGAAGCATCAGGGATCATTACTAGTTTTGGCAAGTGGCAATAACTATCTACACAATTGCAAAACACATCAAGTAATAGAAGAAAATACTTTGGAAACATGCAGGAAAATAATGTACCTGGATCAATGAGAACTTCCTGTGCCCCTAAAAGGAGGAACAAAAATGATTTTTTTTCAGCCTTAAATAGAGCCAGCAAAGTAAGTTCTTATAATGTTTTATAACATCAGGCTTGAACAAAATCATCAGATTTATCAGGATTATCACTGCTATTGTGAAGGACTACCAGTTATAATTCAAGTAGTCACCATATGTTAAATCTCATTTCGTTAATAAATAAATGTAAAAAGTCCCATAAACTTGCAATGAATTCTAAGACACATTAAGAAGAATTTCAGAATTTTCAGTGTATAATTTAAAGCTGTATCTTTTTTCCTTTATCTTTATTGTTTTAGTTGGCAAGTTTCCATCACAGTCCACTTAGTATATTTTAATGCCAGGACCTACACTACTTAAATCTCCTTATGAGAGCTCATTTACTCTGCACAATACTCTAGAATAAAGTAATTTTATCCCTTTTAACTGTTATGAATTTCACTCCATCAAATTTTCTAAATAATTGAGTCATGTCAACCCAATAAGCCAAACTATCCATGTAAGAGTTGCCAAGAGTATTGCAGAGCTGGATTACCAGATATCTAACACCTCGATGCCCTAACCTTTGGTAAAACATGGCAATAAAATTGTTAATATCAAGGGTTAAGCAGTCAAAAACAATTATTTTATCAGCAAGCCCTCCCTTCAGCCGATTTGCTCAGATTCCAGACAAGTGAAGCAGAGATTCAGATCTAGACCAAAGATATGGCAACACTTCACTCAGGTGTCCTAAAGCTCTGCCTGGGGAAAGAAGAAGGTCAGGCAACAAAATCAAGAGCTCAGAACTCCCAACAAATAAAATCCAGTGGAGAAATCCAAAACAGCCAGTGACCTAAGCATAAAGCAAACCAGACTCATCTTGTTTGACATACAAATCCCGTAACTGACAGGCCAGAGCCTGGCCAGGAGGAACTGAGCAACTCAGAATCTTCCTTTACACTGAAGGCTGCAGAGATACATCCAGGAATTCGAGGTGACACGGCCTAAACCTGTCCCTATGCAAACAAAAAGGTTTAGATACCCGAGAAGTCAAAGTTCCCTTTTCACAGAATCACAGAATGGTTTGGGAAGGGACCTTAAAGACCATCAAGTTCCAACTCCCTGTCCATGGGCAGGGGCACCTTCCACTAGAGCAGATTGCTCAAAAACTCCTTCCAACCTGGCCTTGAACACTTCCAGGGATGGGCAGCCACAGTATAGAGGAGAAGCTCATTTGTATTTTGGAGCTTCTCTTTCCAAAGTTGTTTCTACATGAAGCAGACACCACATCTGCTGAGCAGCCAGGTGCAATGCTGTAGCCTAATAATGCCAAATGATGGAAATCACAAGGGATTCCACAGGAAGATGTTTCTCTTGTCTGGATCTGGGCAGGAAACTTCATCCTGTGAAGGCTGAAGTACAGGCACAAGAAGAAGTGCAATTCCAGGTACAAGAGGAAGCACTAAAGGTAATTCTCACATCTACATGCCTTAAAATTAGGCACAAATGTCAGTTCCAAGTGTGGCATTTCTTCATTTGTGCAGAATTTGGAAACCCTTTCTTTTTCTGGCTTCATCAGAAAGATACAGTGGAATTTGTTCCACAGATTAAACAGTCCTCACAAAACTAATTATAAAAAAAATAGTTTATAATCAAAGGTGCAGTTTGAAAAGATTTTAAATGAAAAGCACTGCAGAGACAAGAAAAGGTAATAAAAATAAACTTTCAGAAAATTTTGTAGGAAAATGACATCACAGCAACAGCTGGTTGGCCAGAGAGAGCTCAGCAGTTCAGATCTCAAATCATAGAAATCATAACTAGGGTTAGGGAACAATATCTAATGCGCCACAAAGTAATATTTTCACCTGCCAAGGATGACAAAAAAAACCTGTAATCAGTTTTTCTTCACAGAAAGGTCCTTTGAAAAGTCTTGTCACATGAAACTAAAACATTTTTAAAATACAGCTACAACTAGTAAGTTTGCAAACAGGACTTTGAAATACAAGACAACTTAAATAGAGACCCAGCAATAATATACCCAAAATATATTCAATTATTCTGATAGCTGTGAGTTATTTGTTACCTTCTTTAGTTACAAGGAGTACCCATGACAAACAAACAGATTGCAACATCTCCTGATAAATATTCATTGAAAAGTAGACAAAGGTCACTAACCAGGTGAAACTGTAACAGCCAATGTAAAATGCATTCATAGGTCATGGGACCAAATGCACAGATCTTAATGACTAGATATTGTACGAAAAATTAGTATTCTGTCCTGAAATAAGGTAATTTTACTAACACAATTATCTGGTTTCAACACAGAAGGTTCTTAACAAAGATAATACAAAGCAAGTGTTTACTAGATTGTGACGTACAAAAGAATAAGATGGGTGGTTGCTTCTTTTAGATTAAGGAATTAATTTTGACCACATTGCACACAAGAGAACTTAACACCAGTATTTAAACCCAGCTATGTTTCAGTCCTGGGTGAGTACATACAAAGCAGCAGCTGTGCTGGGTTAGCCCAAAGGCCCTGTAGCTCATGCTGATCAATGTGTTTTCATTTCCCTACCCCAGCCCAGCCTCTCCTGGAAGCCACAGAAACTTTCAGGAGCCATAGCAGCATGTGTCAGGTTATGTGACAGGCTTATCTGCACAACCACAAAGGAGCAGAGAGGATCAGTGGCCATCAGCTGAAACCCAATAACCAAATCAGAGCCACCAAAGCTCTGATGTGTGGGGGTGAAGCCCAGCAGCTCAGTTACATGAGCAGCTCTCTGGATTCTCTTACAGACAGACTGGGGGGTCACTGCCTGCAGGGATATGGGGCTCATTATGGGGAAAGAACATCTTGGGATTGTACAAGATTCCTTTTGGGGTGTAGGAGATGAGCCAAAGACAAGGAGAAGGAGGGATTGAGGCAGTGCAGGGAATAAGCATGGAAAAACAGAGGGGAGTGCATGTGTGTGTGTTGCTCTAAGAACCAACAACTGGAATGGGCTCTGGGTCTCAGCCTCGTGGGTCAAGGTGCCAGCAACTGATGCAGTCCAGTGGCCAGTTCCTGGACACACTGAGGCTGTGTGTGTGTACCCTCTGTGTTCCTCCACACCTGCTGGGAATGCCTGCTCAGCCTCCTGTCTGCCTGGACCTGGGGACATGGAGCTGCAGTGGCCTTGCCTCTGTCACCCCACTCGGAATGACAAGGAGTTCCATGTCATACCTATATGCTGGATAAAGAGCAATCCCTTTCATCTGCTGCTCCATCTGCTAAGCTCTGTTTGATGTCCTCCAGTTCTTCTTTTGAAGGAAACACTGAACCTTTGATCCCTTCCCATCCTCTTCCACAATGTTCACTGTATTACAGGTAACTCTCATATTTCTCCTCAGCCATCTCTTTTGCAATCCAAGACTTCAGAAAAAGTATACTAAACATTAAAAATTACGCTGGTTTATTGGCATTTCATTAATGAAATCTATTTATTACACATTGACCTTAGAATAGCAAAAAAAAGCTGAATAAAATGTACCCAACTTATTTTTCTTAATGCATGCAGCTCTGCCACATCATATTTTATGAAAACTGTCTGCATCTCCTCCAACAAAATTCAAACACAGACACTACCAACTATCAGGTGAAGAAATCAAAAGCTTTGTAATTCTATGCAAAGCACATCTGTTGACATTAACACCAAAACAGAAAAGTAATTGCAAAAATCTTAAAAAAAACCCCAAAAAGTTCTTCCCCCAACCTCCCTCCTCTGATTAATCCTGTCATCTGTATAATTTTACAGAGTTAGGAAGTAGGGAGAAGCTTTCAGATGTTCAGTGGTGGCAAACATAATAAAACTGAAATGCCATCCTTACCTGGCCTGTGCCTGTTGCCTGCCTCAGCAGAAAGAGAACCTCCTTGAGCCCTGCGAGGTCCAACTTTACCCCCAGTGCCACCAGGGTAGTGATAGATGACAGATGCTGAGCACAACCCCTCAAGGGCAGCTGCAGGGAAAAGAAAAAAAGCCAACAGATTAGTAGAGACACTTGCAAGAAGTGAGGTATCACGTCATAAAGTCCATTTGCACGAACAAAATATGCCTGAAACTGGAGGTCTAATGACAAAGGCCACAGAAAATTCTGAGATACTCAATGTGCTTTTCACCTCTGTGTTCACCCTCAGACCTCCACTGCCCCAACCCTACTAAAGGAATCTATAGGAGTAAGAACTTGTCGCAGTAGAGGAAGCTCACATGAAAAGCACTTAATCCAACTGGATGTAACTCCACAAAACCAGGTAAGATGCCAAGAGAGCTGACTAAGGTGAGAGCACTCTCTCATCACCTCCAACAGGTTCATGCCCATTGGGGGAGGTTTCTAATGGCTGGAAAAAGGGAAAAGTCATCTTCTTTGAGAAGGAAGTACCAGCACAGGCAGATCAACATCAGCTCCCTGGAGAGGCTACACAGAAATCCTGCTTGAAGCAAGTGAAAGAAGGTGTCTAGAAACAGCACACACTGATTTATCAAGGATAAGTCAGTCTTTGGCAACCTCACTGCCTCCTATGATGAGATGATCAGCTCAGTGAACAAAGGAACAGCAGTGGATGTTGTGTATTCTGGCTTTCAAAACATCTTTGGACATGCTCTCCCACAGAACGCTTGCAGCCAAATCGGGAACATTGGGATAGCTGGCCTATAAAGTAGGTGGGAAATGAGCTGGACAGCCACACTCAAAGGACTGTGATCAGCCAAACGGCTGCCTGTGACCAGTGGTGTCCCTCAGAGGGCCAATACTCATGCCTTCATTAACTGCCTGGATGATTGCATAGAGCACGCCCAGAAACTTCCTGGGTGATACCAAACTGAGGGGAACAGTAGGGCAGGCCTTCAGTGCGGAGAGAACTTGCCAGGCTGGAGACAGGGCCTGACAGGAGCCTCATCCCAAAGCAAGGCTGGTGGAAGGCCATCAAAAGGGTCGGGGGACCAGCGTTCCTGGCACATGAGAAGCAGAGAGAATTGGGCTTGCTCTGCCTTAAACAACAAGAGGCTGAACACTGATGTCCCTGCTGCCTTCAAAACACCCAGTGGGAAGGCAGAGAAGAGATGGAGGCAGGTGCTTCTCAGAGGTGCAGAGATCAGATGAAAGTCAACACAAGCTAACCCAGGAAGCTTTAAGGTAGGACCAATTTATGTTTTGTTGCTGGGTTTTTTCAAATTCTAACCAGCCAAATGTTAGAACAGCTTGCTTAAAGACTGTAGAACTTCCATCATTAAATATACCTGAAAATCAACTGGACAGGTCCCTGAACAACCTGATTTATGTTGCCTTGATTTTCACAGTTCTTCAATGTTTTTAATTCTGTAAATAGAGTTCTCACGCACTTTCTGTAAACATAAGCCATGTTATGCTAACCGACCTGAGATGTTTTCATTCTTTCTCCTAAGGCGGAGAAGTTTGATGGATTTCTCCTTTGACCTATGTGGTTGAGGGGTGGTAATTTCATCCTCCAACCCATGGGGTTTTCTAAAAGTGTATAAAATAAAGAAGTGGGCCCTTTGGCCCGGGCTTTGGCTCATTGCTCTTTGATTCTGATACTGGCCTCTGTGTGTGTTCCTTCGTGTCCGCGTGCAACAGATTTAACTGGATGTGATATAAGCAGGAGATCAGACTTACAGACTTAACAAATAATTCAGACTGGAAGAGTCCTCTGGAGGCCACTGAGTATAATTTGAGGAATCCTGAGCCATTTTAATTTTTGGAATTGTAGAAGGAAAGAAGTGGGAGGTCAAAAGGTGTTAAGGTTTTCATAGTATGTAACCTACAGGGCCATTAGGAAGATAAATGGATTTCCACATGGAATGAGAAAGCTAAAAGCAGAAGTGGAGACAGTGATTGTCCTGAAAGGGTGTGAAATTGAGAAGCAGCAATTGTGCTCAAAGATCATTTATGCAGCCAATAAATAACAAAAAGCAGGTATGAAAATAAAGAAAAGGCAAGGATGGAAGAAAGGCAGGAAAAAAAAGCAAATCCTAGGACCTAGTATGAAAGGAAGTTATGCCAGTGGAAGTTTAACACTTGTGGCTTTAGTAGACGGAAAGGCAAAAATATTTTCCTAACAGTCCACAGTGGACACCAATAGGAAATATTTTTAAAACACCTATACAACACAGTGAAAAAAATCAAATACTTTCCAAGGAATCATTAAAAAATCAGACACAATTTTTAAGTACATGCTTTACTACAGTAACACAATTTATCCTGTTTCGGTTTTCCTTAAACACAGTCCTTTCTCATGTCTTACTAACCAATTTTTGCTTCAACTTAATTGTTACTCACACCTGATATTCAGATGTTGGTCACCAAAATCATTCCTACTTTTCACGATGCCTAAGGAAATGACAGAGGATAGTTTGATTTACTTGGGTTTAGCAACTACCACCACCTAATCCTACCTCCAAGCCACAGGAAGTCATTGACGGAGCGCAGCAGTTCCACTGCCATGTGATAATGCACCAAGGAATCCTGCAGCATTCCAGCCTGCAGACACAGGTCTCCGACGTGCTTCCGCATCCGGCCCTGGCAGCGCTTCTTGTAGTGTCTGCGAAAGGAAAGGTGCACTTCAGTTACTGGCAGGGAATGCTTGTTTGAGGTAATAAACACCTGAAGTCAATTTTCTTTCCTCCTTAATAGCAGATCAACATTAATTTTCTCTCTGTCTCTGAGCAAATATGAATGCTAACTAATGTAATATGCAAAAGGACCAACAATTTGAGGATATATTGGAAAAAAGCAACGTATCACATGTTTTGGCTACACAGCATTCACACAGCTAGAGTCACACCCCATGGAAACCTCCAAAGCAAGGTTCCTGCAGACTACAGTGAGTATTTGGCTGCCTTTCCAGAGCTGTTATGCTGCTTTTTTGCTTTTTCAGTACACCCAAAAGCTCATTGTTAAGCCAGGGTGGTCTCTTGTTCTGCCTTTTTCCTTTCCCTCAGTAGGGAATGGATTGTTCTTGTGCTTAGGGAAACTGTTCTTGAATAAATCCCAGCACTACACGGATGCTTCCCATGGAATCCCTCACATTTTGTCTCTGAGCATATTAAAGGTGACCCTTCCAAAATCCTGCTCCAGCTCTCTGCTCTCCTCTGCTGGGACCCTCTCCACACACAGCCCAAAGGTGTCAGGGGCCCAGAACCTCCTCAGACCCCCCAAGACCTCACAAACTTCCCCTGGCTCCCAGCCCCTTCTTTTAAAGGGATGGCGAGTGAAAAAGCACAATAACTTCAGGCAACAGTTGACAGGGTTTCTCTTCCTACTGTTTTTTTTTACATGTTAAAATAAATGGTGATGTTCTTTCCAAATGAACAGACAAAGCCTACTGAATATATTCAACAGACACCTTGGTACAGCTGAAAAGGTAACTTGGGCATAGATCTGTGTGATAAAGGCACTAAACTTATTCCTTTATTTTTTTTTTTAAGTAAGTTTCAGCTAAAGAAATGTAACAGATGCAAAGCAAGACACACTGGACTTGGAAAACGCCTCATGGTTTAAGTGACAGTTCAGAACAACTCTGCTCTCCCATGTCTATAAACAATCCTCCTGTTCTCCCTCCTGTAAAAGTACTCCCTGGCAAGAATGTCCTTGCACTATAATTATAAAACTGTTTTATGAGGGAGAAATTTAAATCTCAACTTAGATATTTTATTAATTTATCTACATTACTTCAATAGTATATCCTGTTGTTCTAACAGTGTTCTTCTAAGTACACAGAGAGAGGTATGCAAGTTTATTTTCCACACATCACACCCAGGAAAAACAGACTCTTATTTCTTTGGATAGTTTAAACGAAAATAAAAGTTTATCAAAAATGAAACTGTAATGAAAAGAATTGCTGTAGTTGTCATTCTTTATTGTATACGTGAAGTCCCAAAGAATCTGGTAAAAATACGAAGAACCATCTTGGACTGACATAGTTCTAAACTTTTCACTTTTAGGAGATGCAGTGATACTTTTTCAATTTAACTAAGTTCATCAGAATAGTTGTTGAACAGGTTGCCCAGAGAAGCTGTGGCTGCCCCATCCCTGGAAGTGTTAAAGGCCAGATTGGATGGTTGGAGCAACCTGGTCTAGTGGAAGGTGTCCCTGCCCATGGCAAAGGGGTTGGAATGAGATGATCCTGAAGGTCCCTTCCAGCTCAAACCATTCTGTGATCTTTTCAAAAGTTACTGAGACTATTTGAACTTAACAACTTTAAACAAAAAAGAAACCCAAAAAACCCTAGGGCAACACCCACTCTCCAGATGCTGAACTCTTATTCCCTAGAGAACTGACTATAAGAGGAATGCCAAGATTATGGAATGAAACGGGGTTTGGGGCAGTGGGGGTTTTTCTTCCAGTAAAGAACTTCCCAGAGGACCCTAAAGATGAACTGAAGTGTCAGTGAAATAATCCCCATAAGGCATCTGAACAGGTCGTCTTCATGAAGTCTGTAATGTAGAAATGAAAAAAGGAAAAGAGGCACAGAACATATGAAATATAAGGGTAGGAATAAGGATATTCATTTATTTCCCTTAGATTTTAAGGCAGAAAGGCCAGGAGAAATGGCAAGAATCCAAACAATTTCGTGTTACTGGTTTATTTGCCTTCAAGGTTATTAGTTTGGCCAAAGAGAAGCAACTTTTCAGGCACCAAATAATGTCTTATTCCTTGCAGTTGGCTTGGAAAAAGGAGATGAAGAGAAAGCAACTGATTTATATGGATGGGGACAGATAAAAAGAGAAAATACACAAAGTACAGACAATGGCCTTATAAAAACTAAAGAGAAAAGCTATCGGAACCAGTATTACTGTCTACAAAAAAATTGGAAATAATAAAAGACAAGAAGTATGTCTCCTATTGCTTCTCTCCATCTAAAAAGTTACAAATAATTCCTATATAAATGTTTGCATTCTTCTGATCTATCACATCATATTCACAATTGATGTGAAAGTGCTGACATTTAATGAAGCTCAATACGACTGCTGTTCTTTATCTTTCAGATGTGTCAAGAAATTGATTTATCTTTTATTTTTCAACAAGCATATATTTAATAGATCTTTTTAAGAAGAAAAATACAAGAAAATTTAAAGTGAAAATGAAAACTGTTCTGTATGAACTATGGAAGGGCACCAAATCTTACCAAGATTTCAGTCTGAGCTTTGAGTTATAGAAAAATAACTCCATCAAAAAGTCCCTTTGCAATCTTGAATCAGCATTGCACAGGAGAGTATAAATTGGTTATAAATCAGATTTTCCTAATCTCTGCACTCCAGAATGAAAATAACATTACAAACGTTATATTGCTTTTTTTGATGTTGTTTTTTACGTAAGTAGTGGAATTGGAGAATCACTGTTCCGTTACACAGCTGTAATTCCTTTCAAAGATGCCACTGCTTCCAACTCCC
This sequence comes from Oriolus oriolus, assembly GCA_013400235.1. Lineage (NCBI taxonomy): Eukaryota > Metazoa > Chordata > Aves > Passeriformes > Corvidae > Oriolus > Oriolus oriolus. The sequence goes on from VXBT01004032.1 coordinate 175,201, forward strand.
TGTCTCTACACTTTCAAGCAATCTCTATGTCTATGGACAATTAAATTTCTTTTTCTCTCAAAACTGTAGTTTGTAAGTATTTTCCCAGATTTTCCAGCTAACATATGATTAAGTTCACAAATATGAGTCATAGAGCAAAGGAAAGGAGATGATGCCCAACTCCTAAATCAGGACCTCCTGATACCAGAATCATTTCAATCACGCTGCCTCACCAACCGCTCTTCCTAACCTAATTTTGCTGCTGATTAATGCACATGTCAATATATGTGAAGTTTGAAGGCATTTATTCACCCAGATATCAATAAACATTGCTCATAAAAACCACTGTTCTTTGGGAAACTTATTTATAGACAAACAGGTAATTTATTCCTGGTGATGAAGAAATTTACTATTAATTATTCAAAGACTGAATTCATTCCACCTATTTTTAGGCTCCTCAAGGTATTGCAAAGACAGGATCCATCTCCTACAGTCCCGGCAAGTCTTTGCCATCCTCTTGGAAAATATTTTCTCACTAATTATAGAGTAAGTTTGCACCAAACAAATGTATAAACTGTGTCTTAATTAGGCACTCACAACTAAGTGCAAGGAATTCAATTCCTTCAATATGTCCAAAAAGACGAACGGCAAAGACTTCATTGAAACGAAACCCACTCTCCACAGACAGCAAAACTTAATGTACTTCACATTTGGGAAGCCTCTTTTTAAAAAAATCCAGTATCTACATCAGGCCCTTAAAATCATGTCCAAGTGTTTCTTCAATGCGTACTGGGGTGCAAATTTAATGGGAAAAAAAGTCCTATATGCATATATATATATTCATATATATATAATTCACCATAAAATGATGATTGCTCATTTTAATACTGACCTAGTTTTGTTTCACAGCTTTAGCTGAAGAACCTGAAAGTGAGACATTTACAGATATCTTCTGTCTGTTTTATTTTTTATTTCAACACTGTTTAAATATTTTGGCTCTCTCCTGCTTCATCCTAATCTATTTAGGAACAGGAAACCCATGTAAATTAACAACTACTTCCTCTAGGATAAGAGGACAAGCTTTTTCTAGGCCAGTTCCTTGTAGCACCCTACTGCCAAGAGCAGTTCCTATTAATTCTTCCTCTAGAAGATCATTTACAACATAAAATTTCAAAGAAGCACCCCAAGGCTCCCCCTACAAACTCCTTCCTGAGTGTGATGCACTCAGAAACATCCCCAGGGAAAGCAGTGCCACCTCATGCAGGACCACCCATGGAATGCTCCTTGGTGTCAGTCACCCAAACTCCTCTTCTGAAGGTCCTCACCATAGGGAAAAATTCCATTGACTACAGAACTACTTTAAAATCTTATTTTCTAAAGTTAGTTGGGTTAATTCTCTACCAAACGCACTCTTATATTGACAGGAATAACCACAATCATGACCAGTGACCACTGCTGCTACTTCAAAGTGGAGGACAATAAATCTGTTGCAGGAACTACAAAGAATTACTGAATTTCCATTTCTGCCTCATTTGCTCTATAGGATATGTGCTTTATTCTTTCATCTCCAGCTCTTTTCTAGGATCCCAGGATAATTTTATGGAAAATTCAGTGTAACAACGTTACATTTCAAGACAGAATTTATTTTCACTACAAACCATCCAGAAACAGGTTTGATGGAATTTCTGGATCCTCAAAATTTGGCTAAATTTACAAACAAGAAACATGCAAAATCAATTTCCAAAAGTATATTCATGCAAAATGCTCCAAAAAAAAATTTCCATCAAGTTCTACCAATTCCAGTTAGCATGCAGAGCTATAGGTATCACCAATCATAACATTATCCAGACTTAAAGAGACACAGATACAGCGTTGGATCGACTGCCAGAACTTTTGGATTTGGAAACCAAACACAGGCAGCAACAGCTTCATGGCTTTGGAGTTTAAAAAATAAAGCAAATTCCAGAGGCCAGCAGCCACCTAAGCAGACTATGTGTGTCCTACAAAAAAACTCAGCATTGCTACCAAATATAATTGCCAAATGCACCAAAAGGGGGCAACTGCAGTGGTGAGGCTCCAGGCAGCAATTATTTTTGTGTGTACTGAAAAAATAAAGATAAAAAGCAACACTAAAATATGCAATGAAGGCGAAGTGGAGAGGCAAGACATGGGAAAAAAGCTAACTATTTTCAAAGATACACAATCACAGCCTACCTTTTTAGACCCAACAACAAACTCACAGGGCAGTATGAGAGAAGAAGGGGGAAAAAAACCAGAAAGGAACAAAACAGAAATTAGAAAGACAGAGAACAGAAAGAAAATTAACAGCCACATACAGATAGATCATCAACTTTGATAAATCAGTGCACAAATCCCAGCTATGACACCATGTAAAGAAAGGCACGTCTATAAATAGGGCCCTACATTCTCATCACTCCACAGCATTAAATGGATGCCAGTATTAAAAAAGAAAGAACTTAAGACACAAACTGATGAAAACAACATTAAAATGAGCTTATCCAAGTAGATTTACAATCATACTTAAGTATGTTTATTTTTTTAGCTGAAAACAGAAATAAAATAAAAAAACAAATGGGATTTTCAGTATTTCTGACACATATGTTTCCTAGTTTTCAGTTTGTAGGATGTTTTGATCATAGTGAGAACATTGTTTCCATTGTTCTCCATCAATCCCCCAGCCTCTACGAATAACTATCAAGCACAACTGATTTCAGAAACTTTTTCCATTATCCTCAGCAGCCCTGTGACACATAAATATTTTACCCAATTTACAGCTGAAAAAACAGAAAGAAAAAAATAAATCAATTTGCCAAAATCCCCTCTTGGCTGAATGCTCCAGGAATTAAACCAAGGTCAGCCACCCACCGTCCTACAATTTCTGTTTAACAGGACAACCTTTCTTCAAAACTTTTTAGGACTTAACCCACTACTTTTCATATATGAAGTTTTCTACCAGCCATAAAAAGGTCTTCTACATACATAAAACAGTGAGTTTGTGTATGTTGTAACCTCAGTACAAGTTCTGGGAATGTGTCTCTCCTGCTCATTACACAAGCAACTTGCAAAAGACAAAGATCATCCTCATTTTTTCCAAGAATTAACTTACTTGACAATGCAGCATAATAATTCAACTGCCTTATTTATGAACTTTGCATCTTAAAAAACGCCAATCATGTTGCAGTTATTATGTAACGAAGCTAATGAAAGTCTTCTAACCGGGTGAGGGAGAAGATCAAATTTATATATATAGCCCTGATCATCACCTAAGTATCACCTTTAATATGTGACAATACAATACTTGGAGAAGAGTGTCTTTCAAGATACAATGTTCAGTAGTTTTAATTAGTCTTCGATCATGTGATCAGAATTACTGTGTCCCATGTAAATTCTTAACACATTTTCCCTTAATCTATCATCCCAATAGCTCCAGGTTACAGTTGCACCACATATTTAATTAGACCTTTGCTAGGCACTGAAATTTAACTTCAATTTTAGAAGTTATAGGAAAATATTTGCTTACTTAGCCTAAGTAGGCATCCACAATTACAGCACCAGAGACACACTCTCTGTTACAAGCATAGAGTGTGTCTTCTCTGCCATCCATTTAATATAGAACATTTGTGCTTTTTAAGTAATTGGTTGCACTCTGACTTGGAGGTCGGGATACATCATATAAAAAAACTGAAAATGGACAGAAAGTATATAAAAAAGATCAGGGTACTTTCTTTGCCTTTAACCCTTTGGAAATTCCCACCTGTTCCAGAAAAAGCTGTTTCATTTGCTTCAATATCTCAATATCGTGTTTTTATTTCTTTCTGTAAAATCACTGTGCTGACAGACTCAAAACCAACGAAGTAGCAAAGCTGTCATACCAGATCTTCTCATACCACTTCGTGCACTCAAACAACCCTGAGCCCTCCCTGAACAGAATTACACATCCAGTCTTGCAAAAGTAGAAACTGGTCTCCATTGAAGAAGGTCCTTCCTAGCCCTGTACCTCCTTGGTATGCAGTGCTTTCCCTTATTTAGTGAATCTGTCACTACAGAAGGGAATGTGCTAAAATAAAATCCTGTGATTGCAAGCCAAGCAATAAAAAACTCCCAAGTAGAAAAATGCAATATTATCACCAGTTCACATCCAAAGGCTTTGGCTTGAAAGTATATGTTAGTTTAATAAACTGATCTGAATTCAACCTTATTCCATGGATCTGAGTTTCTGCTTTACAACACAGAGGAAGGAGATGCATCAGGCTACTTGAAAGGTGCCTAGAAAGGTTACTGTGCAGAGAAGCTAAAAACGTATTTTCGTTCAGCTTTCTTCAGTTTTAATGTATAAATCCTAAGTTTTAAAACAGTCAGAAGTACTAACTCCACAGCAAAATAAAACTGAGGAACTTTCTTACTATTGAACTGAACAATTAGAGTATTTAGCAACTTTTCTTTGAGCAGCTCAGTGCAGCAAACATTTCAAGTACATCCATTGATCCAGACTTACTGAAAACCTGTTTGGCATTCAAACCTTCCAGCAAAGGTGTGTGCAGAGCTGAGCCAGTGATTAACTCTGGATAAACCCCTGTGTCTACACAGGCAGGGTCACACACCTTCCATTCTGCAAAGAACTGAAGCATCACAGTGGATCTGTTTGAACTCCTCACTGCAACAGCATACAGTATCTGTTTGGAGATGCATGGACACATTCTGCTGTCACTTGAGCTCCCCACCAGTTCAGAACTTCACAAAGAGTATTTATTTCCCACAAGCTACAACACAGCCACTGCTCAGAAATAATTCATTTATCTAAGAAATCGATTTCCAAGGTAGAATTTTTTAGAAGACACAACTGAACAGCAGAATTCATTCTGATTTTGAGACTCTTGGCCAACAATTGTCATTTTCTATCTAATTGGAAGAGGAAATTTGGATTACATTCAGCCAAATTTCATTCAAACTGAGTAATTAAAGATTCTAAAAAGGCTTGTCCAGTGTACACAACTTTACCACCCAAGTACAAAAAGCAGCAACATAGTAATTTATTTTGATAATTCAATAATAGTACAGGGACAAACCAGGGACCAACAAGTCAGAGCCAGTTCAAGTGCACAGGAAAGAGGAGCAGGGCACAGGAATACTGCTGGTCCTTCAAGAAACCCCAGATAATTTAACAAAAGGCTTCAAATTAATGAGCAACCTGGAATGCTTTCTTCCCATTTCCAAGGCCAGGACTAACTATGCAGGCAGAGCTGATTAATGTAATCTAAAAGCTTCACAACGCTGCCTGGGAAGCTCTGGACAGCCCTGCCTGGACACCTCTAAACTTTTACACACAGTAATAACCTCTGTTGGCATCCCTACAGTTCAACACAGATATGAACACCACTACTTCCAAACCCTGTGTTTTGATAGGGCTTCCACACCTCTGTCTTTGCCAGGACAAAAGGTGGTTGCTTCCATCCCCTGGATTTGACTGCAAACAGCAGAGTCAAACAGATTTTGCACCTGCCTGTAGCTATCAAGCTATCAAGCCAGAATTACTTATCCCTTGCACAAGAACTATGCAACACTCAAATCTGACAGATGAGTATGCAAATGAGGAGGAAGGAAAAATGGGAGGGGGGGGGACTCTAACATACACAAAACCAAACACTTATAGCAAACAGGTAGCAAAACATGACAGGTAAAAAGCAGTAACAAATAATTACATTAAACAAATAAAGACAGGTAAAGATGCAGGACTTCATCATCAAAATAAACAGTCATTGTCTCATAGAATGAAAAAGTAGACAAGAGGCTTAGAGGAAAAAATATAATAAGTAGAACTAGTCAAATACTACTCAACATGATGTAAAAGTAGCTTCATTGATGCTAACTGAATTTTTTTATTCATACTGTATATCTATAAAACATTGGAAGCTTTCCAGTAAAAGTATCACTAAAGCAGAATCTGTCAAACCACTCCTGTGACTTCTTCCTACTCTTTGATGAGCTTCATCAATTAAATGTATATATTATGTAAACAAGCTCAGACCATCAAATATGCTGAGACTGCAAGTTAAATTCTCTTAAACTACAGCAGGCAGACACAGTAAGATCAGGGCACAGCCTCTGCTGGAACAAGGTTCACCTTGTCCTTTCTAATAGGCTTATCCTAAAGGCTGGCAAGTGCCACAGATGTGTATTTTTACGACCTGCGAGCTGACAAAAGTAGCTGCTTACCTACTATCCGTGTCCAGACCTACAAAATCCTTCTTCTCAAAAGGAACACAGAGGAGGGGGATCTTGTCTCCAGACTTATCAGTGGCTCTGTCAAGCCGCTTTGACTCCAGCACTATGAAGAGGGACTCGATAAAATCTTCTATTCTCTTCTCCACAGTTTCACACTCATCATAACTGGGATAAAACGCCACATCCGTGCGGGGCTGCTCTGCAATCTCTCCTTGAAGCCCAAAGACAAACAACCGGGAATCATAGAGAGTAGAGCCATACATTTCCTTCTGAAGATGGAATTTTTCGAAAGTCTGAGGCCATTCCTTGGCAGAAGAACATTCTGTGATAGTGATCAGCCCCACGACTTTGCGGTGTGTCTGAAAATCCCCCCACTCGTTGTTCTCCGGGGGATAATGGTGCCTGTATCGGATGTAGAGCACTCGCTGGGAGTCGCGCACGTTAACTTGGCTCACAGCTGAAATCCGCTTGTAGATCCTGAAAAAGCTCTCTTCGGGTACAATGCCAATAGGCTGAACCACGACCAGGAGGGTCTGATGATCCTCAGCACACTGCATGTAGTCAGGAACACTCATTTTGCATCAACTGCAGGCTAGTGAAAGAAAAATGCAGATTATTTTCTAACATTCAGAAGTACATGGGGTTGCTGAATCAAGCAGATGCTAAACACTTGTCCATCCTGAATATATGTGCTACAATACTAATAGTTGCTTCATCATTTTACTAAATCTTCAACCATGTAGCTTACTGACGTTACACTGTGCACAAAGAGAACTTTTAGTCACCTATCAAACAAAAATCTGTAAATTAGGATTTTCCAACTGCATCTCACTCCCTGTGCAGCTACACGAGCCAGCTCACACATGGGGCAGCAGAGTCTCTATCACAGCCACTGGGCAGAAATACCAGCTCAGAAAAGCCTGTCAGATTCAGGCTCTTCAGTCCCATTTTCTTGGGGAAGTATGGAAAATTGTGTGGGGTGAGATGTAAACAGGCACCAAATCAGGATCACCAAACTTTACACAGCTGTCGGTGCTCGCACATGGCCAAGGAGAGGAAAATCAGGACCAGAACACCCAGGTTTGAGGAAAAGCGAAATCTTGCTTTCTCAAAACACACATAGGTAAGGACCAGGCAACGTTTTCTGCCTTTACATTTAAGTATTTAGAATTCCTTTTCTCCTGAGCTCTCTAAAACCGATTACTGCACTGCAGCTGGGTCTTGAATGAAGATGCACATCCCTGAGTCCTTTCATGTTGTGAGAAATAATGTCCTGGACCTCACGGATCCCTTGGTGAATTTCAGCTCCAAAGCACACCCTGAACCGTAAATATCACCAAAAACCACAAACAAACCAATCCTCCACAAAAACAAACACACGGGCAAAACAAAACAAAACAAACACAGCCTAGCTTTAGACTTGACACCATCGGCTGTACAAGCAGAACAGCGAGTTCCGAACCCATGGGGGCACAGGTGACAGACAGACAGCTGCCCTGAGGAAAAGGGCTCCCCAGAACTATGGACTGTACCTCCCCTCTCCCACCGCACTACCCGGGGTCTGCCCAGCAGCCGCAGTCCCAGCGTGCAGCCCCATTCCCAGGGAAGCAGCCCCGTCCTGACACTTCCCCCGGCAGGGGCCGCAGCGGGCGGGCAGGGGGCGAGTGGGAGCTTCCGCCTTTCCCTGTCCCCGGGCATATCCCGCGCTGGGCCGGCCAAGTTTAACACGGAAAACGAATAAACTGCAGAAGAGCCAAGCGTAGCAGAGGGGCACACCCCCCGGGCAGCGAAAGGCGCAGGGGAGCTGCTCTGGGGGGAGCGGCTGCGGGGTGGCAACCGGGGAAGAGGCACTGACAGCCCGGGCAGGAGCCGGTCTTTGGGCAGCGAGGACGGGCGGTAATGGGGGACGGGGCACTCACAGCCGGGATAGGAACCGCTCTGGGACGGGGGGACGCGGCTGCCGGGCGGTAAGCGGGGAAGCGGCACTCACAGCCGGGACAGGGGGTCGCGGCTGCCGGGCGGTAAGCGGGGAAGCGGCACTCACAGCCGGGACAGGGGGTCGCGGCTACCGGGCGGTAAGCGGGGAAGCGGCACTCACAGCCGGCACAGGAGCCGCCCCTCTGCCGCCGGAACTGACGGCAATGGCCGCTCCGCCCCGCATGCGCGGCGGGCCACGGCGGGAGAGTCGTGAGGGGAGCGGGGCGCTTCTCCCGCCATGCCGGTCCCGGGGCTTCCACGGGGACTGGAAGCCTCTGCCTGTAAACACGAGGCGTTCCTTCATGAGGAACGCGTTAAGACGAGTGAATGAATGGTTGAGTCTTCTGGATGGTGAATTCCAGCCGACTTTATGAAAACTTTAAGGGCTCCAGCCCTTAGAACGAAGTGAACCTTCCTGGCATTCCCAAACCCGAAATTGGGCTGGTGTCATAGAATCATCCAGTGCAACTGTCAACCCAGCACTGCCAATGTAACCCCTAAACCACATCGCCAGACCCAAATGCCTCTTAAACACCTTCGGGAATGGTGATTACACTACCTCCCTGGGCAGTCTTCCAATGCCTGACCACCTGAACAGTGAAATTTTTTTTCTTTTTTTCTAATATCTAATCTGAATTTTCCCTGTCTCAGTTTAAGTCTGTTTCCTCTGGTCCTCACACTGTTGGCACAGCAGAAGACTGGCCCCGGCTCACTACAACCTCCTTTAAGGTAGCTGTAGAGAGCGATGAGGTCCCTCCTGAGCCTCCTTGAGAAGAGAGATCTTCCTCTGAGAGGATTTCTCAGTCATGTAGCTTAAATGAAAAAATCTTGAAAACTGTGGAAGTACGAAAACTCCCTAAGTATGAGCCTTGTGTGAGAGTTCAGGTGCATTTCTGATGGAGGATGTGGGAACCTTAATGATGTTCAGTGAGGCCAAATGCAACATGCTGCACCTGGGTCAGCACCCCCCGGTATCAGCACTGGTTGGGGAATAAGTGGATTGAGAGCAGCCCTAAAAAGAAGGACCTGAGGGTGCTGGTGGATGAGAGGCTGGACAGGAGCGAGCTATGTGCACTTGCATCCAGAAAGCCAAATGTGACCTGGGCTGACCCCACAGTGTGGGCAGCAGGTGAGGGAGGGGATTCTGCCCCTGAGGTCTGGTAAGACCTCACCTGCAGTACTGCATCCAGGTCTGGGATCCCCAGCACAAGAAACACTCATGGAATTCTTAGAGCAAGACCAGAGGAAGCCATGGAAATGGTCAGAAGGCTGAAGTGCCCCTCCTATGGAGACAGCCTGAGAGAGTTTGGGTTTCTCAGCCTGGAGAAGAGAAGAGTCCAGGAACACTTTATTGCAGCCTTTCATTGTGGGGAATGCCATGACTTAAAGTAATGGCACTCCAACCAAATAACTTTAATAGAATTCGCAGTGTTTGAAAAATTTGGGTGAACTATTGCATTTAGGTTGAATCATAGAATCATTTAGGTTGGAAAAGACCCTTAATATCATCAAGTCCAACCTAGTACTGCCAAGGCCACATCTAACCATGGCCCTAGAGCCCCATCTACGTGTCTTTTATATTTCTCATGGCATGGGGACTCAACCACTTCCCTAAGCAGATGGTTCCAATGCTTGACAACCCTTTTGGTGGAGAAATTTTTCCTAATATCCAATCTAAACCTTGCCTGGCACAACTTGAGGCCATTTTGTCTTGTCCTGTCACTTGTTACTTGGAAGAACAGATTAACCCTCACCTGGCTACAGCCACTTTTCAGATCTCCTCAGCCACTGTGGCACAAGCTGTGGGCTCCTGGCAGGTCTCTCCTCTCCCCTTGGATTCCCCCAGTTTGGGAGACATGAGGGAAAACAACAGTATAAAAGGAACTGAACAATCTTTAGCCCTGACCTTCAGTTATCTTCCAAGAAATGGGCAACATTGCCCAGAAGGAAAGGAGGAGAGCTGACAGCACAAGCTGGACTCACAGCCCCAGACAGAGGCTGACCAACCCCAACAGCAGCGGAGCCTTAGGGCCGGAGGGGGATGGGGTGTGCTCAGCCCGGTCACTCAGGGCCTCCCTTCTCTGCCAGGGGCAGCTCCTGCTCCCTTTGTCCCTTTGCTGGGAGACAGTGACTCACAGAGGCAACTACACCTGGCAAGCTGGCAGCGGGGCAAAGAGGAGCCCTGAGGAGCTCAGAGGGTCCCTCCCTTGTGCTTTCCCATCACCAAGCTCAATAACCTAAGAAATCTTGGTAGTTTGATGAGGATTTATTTGTATATTGAAATCATAAAAGACTCTGGTAGTATATATAAGAAATTCACTGCTGGAGTAATGTCAGCTGTCTCCACAAGATGTCACAAGACGGTAAGAATCAAGAAAGAAACCAAGCTTTCCAGACATCCATGCAGCATGCCAGGATATTCATGCTTCCCTTCAGATATAACAGACACAGAATGGCCTCACAGAAGTTGTAACGTCAAGGGAATTATACAGCCTAAGAGATAGAGATTATCTGCAATAGCTAACTGTAAATTATGTCCCCAAATACAGTAATTTTTGAATTTTATCATATACTGTGTTATCTTTGCACCAAGGTGCTTCCAACTGCTTATGGTGCTATATTTTATTAATAAATCAGTAACATCTGTAGCAAATTCTGAGCACATACTGAGCAAATTCTATATAAGATGATAACATTCAGTCGATAAACTCCCTGTGTTTTCCATTTAATGATTCTTTATGGGTACACTCCTTTCTTCCCTAAATTCCATGTGAATTATTATTGTGTATTCTGTAAAAGCTCCTGCTCTTCCCTCTCATACTAAGTAGAAGTAATTCAGTGGCCTTAGCAGATTTCTTACCAATCCAAACTGTCAGGCATGTTGTTTGTAAAGCATACTGGAAACTTTTATTGAAACCATTAATGAATTGATGCAAATGATGTATCATCACTTTTGGAAGTGCTCACTCACCCTGCAGCTCTTACCCAAACAGGCACAGGTGAGTTTCTGGAGCCAACGCTCCCAGCAGCAAAACCCCATCCACAAGCACGTTACAACCTTCCTACGCAGCAGGCACACAGCATAAACGTGGGGAATGTGTTAATAATGAAGATGCAGCCCCATCATCACTTCATAGTTTACACGTGCCCCCCACACCTCTCCACAGCTCTGACAAGTGTCAGGATGACCAGACACATTCCCTGGTACTATACTACAGCAGCAGAGGTGTTCAGCAGCCTGTAATTACGGTTTGGTTAACAATTTTGTGGCCAGTGGCCTGTAATCAGGATACACACGGGAGATGCCCAGTTGCCATTAAAAAAACAAGTTCCCCACACTCCTGTACCAGCCCCTGGGCTGAGGGGCCACGACGAGGAGGTGAGGAAGGGGAAGCCCCAAGGCTGCTCCCACCTGTGCTGGGGCAGTAGGAATCCAACCAGGTGGGAAGAGTGACTGGAAGGCTGCTCATCACAAAAGGACCTGTCAGAAAAGGATCTGGAAATGCTGGTTGACCGCGGGTGAACACGAACTGGGCGGGCAAGGAGGCCAGTCGCATCGTGGCATTCTGTGACAGCAGCAGTGTCGACAGCAGGACCAGGGTGGTGACTGTCCCTCTGTGCTGGGCACTAGTGAGGCCACACCTCGAATCCTGTTTCCAGTTCTGGGCCCCTTAATTCAGGAAAGACATTGAGGTGCTGGAGCATGTCCAGAGAAAGGCAACAGAGCTGGGGAGAGGGCTGGAGCACAAGTCTGATGAGGAGCAGCTGAGGGAGATGGGGGTATTTAGCCTGGAGAAAAGGAGGCTCAGAGATGTGACATTATCATTCTACAAGCGAGTGGTGATCGGTCACACGTGGGACTCGATGATCCCAGAGATCTTTTCCAGCCTACTTGATTCTGTGATTCTGTGAAGGGACTCGGCAGCCGGAGCCTCCGGAGCCTCACCGTGCCCGGGTGCCCCCGGACCCACGGTCCGCCCGCGGCAGGGAGGAGGGAGCCGGCGGGGCCGGGGCGGCTGCGCGGCAGCGGGCGGGTCCCTGTGTGGGCCCTGTATTGCAGGGAGCTGTAGTCCCGGCTGCGGGCGGATCCCGGTGCAATAGGGAGCTGTAGTCCCGGCGGTGGGCAGGTGCTGGGCGGGTCCCTGTGCGGATCCCGGTGCTGTAGGGAGCTGTAGTCCCGGCAGCGGGCGGGTCCCTGGTCGGATCCCGGTGCTGTAGGGAGCTGTAGTCCCGGCAGCGGGCGGGTCCCTGGTCGGATCCCGGTGCTGTAGGGAGCTGTAGTCCCGGCGGCCGCCGCCTACAGCTCCCCG
>VXBT01004032.1:187756-247858 GCA_013400235.1 Oriolus oriolus
GGGACGGGCTGAGATGGCGGCGGCGCGGCTAAGCGGCACCGAGAACCGTCTGGTGTCGCTGCCCCTGTCGAGGATCCGCGTCATCATGAAGAGCTCCCCGGAGGTCTCCAGCATCAACCAGGACGCGCTGTTCCTCACCGCCAAGGCCACGGTACCGGCTCGCCCTGCCCTGCCCTCGGGTCCCCCGCGCTTCCCCTACCCGGCTGAGGGGCCTCTGCCTTCGGAGCGCTCCCGCGGCTCCGGGCCGGGCTCCCGCTTCCCTTCTGTGTCCCCATCCCGAGACTGAACTGACCTTAAAGCTGCCCTGAGTTTAGGATCATGAAATGGTTTGTGTTGGGAGGAACCTTGAAGAACATCTACTTCCAACTCCCTGCCACGGGTCCTCCAAGCCCCGTCCAGCCTGGCCTTGGACACTTCCAGGGATGGGGCAGCCACAGCTTCTCTGGGCAACCTGTGCCAGAGCCTCACCACCCTCACGGGGAAGAATTTCTTCCTAATATCTGTCCTAAACTTACTGTCTGTCAGTTTGAAGCCATTCCCCTTTGTCCTGTCACTACATGCTCTTGTAAGTCGTCTCTCTCCATCTTTCCTGTAGACTCCTTTCAGCTACTGAAATTTAATGAGTCTCTGCACTGTGCCCAGTGTACATGCAGTTAAATATGGTGCTTCTGCCTTTAGATAGGGATCAACTATATATGTGAATTCTTAGTCTGACTACTCTGTTTTGTTTTAATTTTTTTAGGAGCTTTTTGTTCAGTATTTGGCTACATACTCCTACAAACACGGCAGAGGGAAGGAGAAGAACGCTCTGACTTACACTGACCTGTCTCATACAGCAGAAGAGTGTGAGACCTTTCAGTTCCTTGCAGGTATCGATAGCACAAGGGTAAATCCAATGTCTGCTCTGGAAAATGAAATCTTGCTCTTAATACTCTGTTTTGTGAGGACCCAGTTCTCCTACTGGTCACTGATCTTCTGCATAGCATTCAACTGCAACTCATAAACTACCTCACTAAAAACATTTATTTGTGAATGAAGGTCTTCTGCTGCCTCTAAATTATGCAGTTATACTATATACAGTTCTCAGGATATTGCCTTAGGCATTTCTTAAATTCCAGCAGTTCCATCTTAAAGCTTTCAGCCTGTGAAAGATCTTTAGGTGAGAAGTTATGTGGACCAAAAATTACATGTAGGAATCTGTAAATTTTGAGAAAAAGAGCTTCATCATCATTTGTTAAAAACATTCATATTTCTTTTTGGCTCATTAGTGGTTTGGATGCAACAATATTAATGAGGCAATACAAGTATTCAAAAAGTATTAAAAGTCACAATTCTGCCTTCCAGATATCTTGCCAAAGAAGATCCTAGCTAGCAAATACCTAAAAATGCTTGAAAAAGAGAAACGAGATGGAGAAGTGAAGGAAGACGATGACGAGGGTGAGGAGGAAGAGGATGAAGACGAAGCTGTTGGTGACAGTGTTGGATCTTAAGGCCAATGGAAAATTGTTTCATAGTTGATCCATTTTCTGTTGTATAAAGGATGTTATTTTTGTGACTGAGAATCCAGATGCTGGATTATTTATTCACTGAGCCATCTGCTTTTGCTTTAAGAAGTTTAGAAATTGAACTTTATACTTGTTGGAGAATGGAATTCTTCCCTGAAAAACATGGCAGGGTAGGTAAAGACAGTGCAAACCTGACAGCAGAGCTTGGTCAGATGATTTGAAGTTACTTTGTCAGACAATCATGACCCAAATTTAAAATTTCTTACAGGCAGCTCTCAGTTCAAAAGCTCCAAAAGTGGACCAAGTCCATGAAAAAAGTCTGTAAAAACAGCCATGTGGGCACCAGAATGGGGTAGAGGAGATCCATCCCAAGGGCTAACGTGGTTCTGCAGCTGTGGTGGTAAATGGGGTAGAAAATTATGTAAATATGTGCATCTAGAGCCCTTTTCTTGAATGAACTCCACTTCTGCAGTTTCTCCTGCCAAAATGCACATTGAAGTCTGTTAATTGTGGGTTCTTGAGAATGAGCAGCTCCTTTACCATGTGAGTGACAGAGATGGATTTTTCATTTGGTTTTGGTTTGTTTTTCTTTTTTTTTTTTTACTATGGAAATGGCAACCGTCCTGTGTAGAACTTTACGTGCAACTTTTTAAAATAAACGTTTTGTATGAAAACTGACAATGGGTGCAGAAACTTCCTGTAGTTCTTTCCAGCTTCAGTCACACTCGTGGTCAGTGTGGCAATGTCTGCAGAGTGTCATGGTCAGTCTGAGAGAGAGAAGTGACCGAGATCCCTCCCCAGGTGTGAAAAATGTCCCAAGTAAACACAGGAATGTTGACAGGGAATAAGAACCTCCCACTCCAAAAAAGCTGGGCAGAAAACCAGCTGGGAATTTGTCTCAAGTACCACCCTAATTTGGAGGGCAGGGTAAAGAGTTACCAGAACTGAACAGCTTCTCTTGTGTTGAAGGCGCAAACACACTCGAGTGCTCTTAAAACACACAGCAGGGAGCTCCAGCATCTCCACAATCCAGCACATCCCAGATTTGTGCTAAAAAAGCCAAATGGAGCTTAGGCAGGTAAGATCAGGGATTGGCAGAGCTACTGAGCCACACCACAAATGCTCCTGCTGTTTTAACAGATCAGAGGATGTTGCACTGTAAAAAAATTTCCTGAAGTTGCCGTAAATGAAAATCATATTGTACCAGGAATGCTGCAGTGAGTGCTGAGTGGGGCTGGATCCCTGGGGAAATTCCCAAGTGGGTAAAGGTGGAACTACATTGTTGAAAGAGTTGGTTTGTGCTTTTTTTTTTTTAAGTATTATTAAAAGTGCATGGAGATGTGTGGGAAACTGAGCATGGAATGCTGTTTGGGGGGAGTGGGTGCCAGTTTTTTGGGAAAGAAAAGAAGATACACCAGCACAAAATTGCACAGTAATTCTCCAGCATAAACAGGGATGAGGGCAACAAGCAAATACCTGAATCATGGATAGGTCACAACCAAAGAGAGGAACATCCTCACAGCCCTGGCAGGGGTCTGACCACAGCCCCATCCCCACCCCTGCGCCCTGGGGAGAGGAGGCAAGAGGGAAGGGGGAAAGTGTGTCTGGGAAAGGGGTGGAAAGGGGTTTTAATTTTTGACTCAGTTTCTCACCATCTAATTCCGTTTAATTTGTCAGTAAATTATACAATTTTCCCTCCAGTCAAGTCCCATGACAGCAACTGCTCAGTGAGCTTGGTGTATCTCAACCCATGAGCTTTTCCATCCTATTTTCTCTCTCTGTCCAAACTGCATCATTTAACATGAACTTCCTCAAAAGCGACCAAGTATCTTGACCTGTTTAAGGTGTTCTGGGATTTTAGGCAGTGGAACATAGGCCAGGGGACACTTTCCAGAATGAATTATTATAGACATGTTTCTATCTTTTTTCCCCCACAACACCACCTTGTGAGATCCTTCCCCAGCCAATGCTGCTCAAAGGGCATGAAGTTTCCTAAACTTCCCAAAATGACAAAAGGACTGTGGTTACTAAGTATAAATCACCATTATTTCATCTCTCTTAGAAGTTTCCTGGGGGATGATGAACATATTCTGTGAATTACTGAGACCAAAAGAATTTGCACGCCCTTCTAGATTCATTCAGCCAGAATCCTCGATGGGAACATCAGAGCTGCCAAAATTTGCCACAGCCCTCTCCAAGGCCCTGCATCTGCCAAAGCTTATTGGTATCAAACCAGTGAAGGGTTATTTGTTTTCCCCAAGAGCCTGACACAGAGTAAAACCTCATCCAATTCAAAGCAGTTGTTCAAAAACAAGGGAAAAAATAAAGGGAAGGAGACAGCTCTGACAATATTTCATATTATTGAGTAAAACCAACCTGTTTGCAGGGCTGGGCTCCCAGAGGAAGCTCCTTGGCATCCTTGCAATTCTGTTGGATGCTTTATAGTCACCACCAGGTGCTACATCTTCTTCATTTAAAAACTGATCACTGTAGGGATACACTCAGCCAAAAAAAAAAAAAAAGCATTTCAAGCAAGTGGTTTCCAAAATGTTCATCTTCCAAAAACAATTCCAGGATTACACCTTGTAAGCAGTTAAAGCAGCACAGGTTGTCTCTGGCTGGGCACTGAGCAGGTGGGAGCACAGGGAAACTTCCAAAACACAAATAAGGGGTGAAATGCAAGGGAGGCCAGTGGGACCAGGGATTTTGTCTCACAGTTCACAAGTAACTGCAGAAAATGGCCAAATATTAAATGAAAAGATATCAAACAATATCTTGTAAAGATGAGGAATTTTATTTTATTGACATACTATGAGGCAAAACAAAAGTGACACAATACAAAATAACTTTATAAAATATCATTCACATCATTATTTTGTCAGGAATTACAGCATTCTGAGCTTGTTACAAGTCTTATGTTTTGAGGTGAAAAACACTATGCTATATCTTTAGTATTAGTTGTGTATATACAGTAAGAAACCAGAACAGAACCTGTTAGGTTTTTCATGAGTTTATTGCAAAAGTAGTGCAAACTATTTTACCTTGCAAGCTGTAAAACAAACTTGGAAAAGGACCCACCTAAGCTTAAAAACGTGACAATAAATGCTCAATTTCACAGCCTTTGAAGCTTCCTTCAATAGTTCTCAACAAAAAATTCCCCATCTCTGCACGTTTTTAGATTTTCACTGACTCAGAAATGAAGGAGTAGAGGGTGGACCTGCAGTAGGGAGCGGGCAGAGAGCAGGAGTGTCCTGCTCCAACGTGGGGCACTGCTCTTACCCATGGATTTGGGGAATCACCCCCCAAAACACCCACCAATGGGGCAGGTTTGGTCACTGTGTGCCTCCATTAATAAACTGCCCCTTTCCACACTCATTTGAGAAGAGTCAAGAAAGCAGAAAGAGAAAACATAAACAACATACTTAAGAATTAGGAACATGTATTGTCTGTTTTAGGAATGTAGTATCCTTTTCCTCCTTTTCCTGAAGTCTATAAAGCGAATTTCCATGGTCCCCTTCCCTGTGTGTACACACTGCAGGGCACATCCCATCCCAAACTTCTGCATGATCCCAAGGATACTACATTCTGAGAGATCCAAGGAAGACAATGGCCTAAAATGCTACTGGGGTCCCCCAAAGCAAGCAGGTAGCTAAGTCATCTCCTAAAAAACCAGAAAAGCAAACAAATGCTACATGAAAAATGTTAAAGAAACAAAATGCAGCATATTCAGGCTCTTTTTTTTTTTTTTCATCTTGAGGAACCTATATAAATATTACCTTCTGCCCAAAGTACGATTGGTTTTGTTAAAAAACTAAAGTCCTTATCACGAGCCAATTGCAGGGCAAACATTATTACTGAGAAAGTGCAACCATGCTGATCATTTATCTGCAGCATATTAAAGGATGATTAGGCTTTAGAAAATATAGCTTACGTCTAGACCTGATGGAGCAGTTTTATAAAAACACTGAACAGAGGCATTTTCCTTTTGTTCGAGTCTCTCTGCAACAGAAAGCCTTAGGAAACAGCTTGGAAGTCCTGCCATGATGGAATGTCAGCAATTTTACAGTCCCATATGTAGATTTTTTTTCCTTTTAATATTTAAACTAAATACAATTTTACAGCAAAGATTCCCCCTCTGTAGTAGGTACTGGTAAAAAGTGGATTTTTAAAAAAATTTTTAAACTTCAAAAAATGATAGCGTATCACAACTTAAAGCTTTCCGAAAAGGAATTCTTTTTGAGTAAAAAAGGTTCACATAGTAGAAAAAAGTTACACATAGTTGTAAACTGTTACATACAAAACTGTGGAAAGGTCAGTGATGTTTTATTCCCTCACCCTTACACGTGTATCCATTTTATATTTTTATATATACACACAGACACACAAAGTCGTGTGCTAAATGCATATATAGAGACACAGAGATGTAGAGATCTGGGGTCAGGATTAAACATTTCCAAAACCTTCTTTATTGGGTATTTCTCTTTGCCTAGGTCAGCTGTGATACTTTATTTTAAAATTTGCTACACCGAAAAATGTTTCCAAATTCAGTTTTTTGTAGCACGGTTAAAATCCATTTGCTGTTTTTAATCAAGAAGATGAGTTTTGATTGTTATGCACTGGGGGAAAAACACAAAGGCACAAAGAATAGAACTCAAATCCAAGATTGTTGTCTCAGAACGAGAAACCCGAGGTTTTGGGCCACGGACGGGGTTGGTTTGGTCGCCTTTGCCAAATGTCCTTGACAATTTGAGTAATTAGCACCCAACTGGTTACATGAGGTAGATCCAAATTGGAAAAAAATAATAAAATAAAAGCAAGCTGGGTCCCCAACACTTTTTTTTTGCCTCTATTTAAAATGTTTCAAGGATCCTATGTCAGTCGTAAGAAATGGAAGCGATGGCATCTACCCGAAGCAAGCATGGAACTCAAGAACAGCTTTTTTTGGGATATAAAATTTGAAGTGTTAAATCACAATCCTCCTTCAGGCAGAGATTTGCTGGCAGGGAGAGGGAGGAGAATATGTCTGACAACAAGGACAACAAAAAGCTGGGATTTGGGAAAGCCTGTTTGGGGTCAGCTGCTGGAGGAAGGCCCAAGAGCCCTCAACAGCCAGTGCCCAAAGAGGCATCACAGTATAGACAGCTACCGGCATCCCTTATTTCTCAGGTCAGGAGACTTCCTTTACTAACACTGAAGCTCTACAGGAACATCCTCCTGTCATTAAACAGTATTTTTGCATACTCTGAGAGAGGAATCTGACACATTTATCATTTAGTTAAGGCTTAGTTTAAAGTGGCGTGGCCACACAGCATCATGCAAGTGCTCACCTACGGCAGCGAGAGAAGCAATGGATTGATTCCACCCCCCTGCGACCCCCCAGCACTGCCAAGTGATGCCTCCACCCTCCACGGGAAATCCTACAGTGCCAGGGATGCCCTTCAGAGTCAGCTGAGAGTAATTCTGGGTCTGGTTTTTGCATTACAAGTGCTACTCTCACCCAGCCAGCACTACATCGTTTATATACTGCAAGCACGAGACAGTTCCACAGAGATGCAACACACACACAAAACTACTCAACACACATTAGTACCACTTGGAACAACCTTAACATCATATCTTTTTTTCTTAAAAAAAAAAAAAATAGCAAACTTTAAATGGTCACAGAAACATTTTGACTGGAGGGAACATTTACAATATGAAGCTTCTGGATTGATTTTTGGTTCTTTTTTTTCAGTTATTTTATAAAAAATAATTTTTAAAAAAATTTGAAACTACTAAAACAAAAGATTAAAACCTTAATGGATAAAGTCAGTTAAATTTGAAATGTACCAAAATTAAAGCAAAACAAAAAAAAAGGATTTAATCAATACATTCTGTTTTCTATCTCGCCCTCCCGAGATCAAGTTAACCACTCTGCTGCACAGAAATCCAGGGCTGGACCTTTACTTATCAACTGCCCTAAATGTTGAAATCTTTGTGATTGTACAACTAATAAAATACTGCAAAAGCCATGGAAATTGTGCTTATTATTTCCAGCCAAATACTGCCTTTGTTATCTTTTACAGACAGCCCATACACTGTCCCCTCTCCTGTTACACATGTGTGTACACACACAGCAAAGGACACACACACACAGATCTATAAAATCTACTAAACTTCATCAACAAATTACAGAAAGCAAGTGGTAACACTCTTCAGGACAGCACAGAATTTTGCCAGATATAATTCCTCATTGCACCTCATTGACAATTTGATTTCCCAAGACAAATAATTCTGAAACCTACTCCTTAATGGTTTTTGATGGTCTGTTTAGTTGGGTTTTTCTCTTACTTTCTTTAAAATGCAATTACAAAGTTGTCATGTGTAAATGAGATGAGCAATTGAAGGGCTCATTCATGTTAAGTTTCACAAGAAAATGTATCAGGAATGACAAAATTTGGGTCAAATCCTTGTTTTTTTATAGTGTAGAAACAGTGCTATAAAACAGTGAGGTTTGAGCACCTCACACTTGATGCAGAATTAACTTTGGGGAAATCCAGAAACAAAATTCACTGCATCTCATGTTGGTACATGAGAGGTCAGATCCAACCCACAGCAGCTGAGGTTTTGGGGTGCCCGTAAAGCCCAGACAGGATCTGCTTTGAGTCAAGTACACGGCAGGCAAAAATGTGCAATTTCACAAATACTGGCATGAGTGAAGCTTCCTCTATTCATGGCTTTAAAACCAGGAAAAGCTGATAAATACAGAAAAGCATCCACATTATATTTTTTTTTCTCTGACAGGAAATCTAACCTAACAAAGCAAACACAAACAGCACCAGCCAGGGGATTAGAGACTCCCAAGCTTGCCTGCTGACCTGTTCACCACTCATGCTTGCCAAGCACACTCAAAAAACCCCTAGAAAATGGCCAGAAAAGTAGTTTAAATTTAGATTTTGTGGACAACTCCTGGATTTACTCTCAGGTCAGACAGCATCTGCAATGCCTGCTGAGCAGAGAGCAGTTTCTCCAGGAGGTGGTTTAATTGTGCTTAAAGAAGGGAGGACAAAAAAATAACAAAACTAAAGCCTGTGGTACAACAGCACATCCAAAATGTGAGGAGAAAACCACAGCTAAAACCTGTGCACTCCTAAGAGCCCTGTGGAAAGGATTATTCCCTTTGATACAGAACTGCCATGCAAGCCAAGGCTCCCCAAACCACACAGGGAGGTTGGCTGGTGGAAGAGCAGCCACAGGCAGTTTTAGGATGGATCTGCTGAGGCAGCGCATGGAAAATCCAAAGGAATTGCTTTTTTGGGGGATATTTAGGTGGGAGGAAGGAGCAGCCACAGCCTTCATCTGGTGCTGTGGGTTTTAGTGCTGCCACGTGCAGAACTCCCACAACTGACTCCTGCCAACCTCTCGTCCCTCCCTGTCCTGGCCCCAGCCAAGTCAGAGCTCCCCGACACCACAAATCCACTTGGGCAGCTCCCTACCAACCTTCCCCCTATGGGATGGGGCCAGCAGATGGGTGCAGCGTGGGGGATTTCTGAGGGACATTTGCAGGGAAGCCAGAAGGAAAACTAAGAATTAAACTGTCACCTGAACAAGTGCTTAAATTGGCAGTTTTGCAAGGAAATGTCTCCCCTCGCTTCCTCATCTCATTTCCCCAAGGGTTGGGGTACCCTGTGTTTCTCTTCTCTACGGCACAAGCAGCACCCGGCACGGGACTCCTTCCCTCCTTAAACTTCCTGATGATCCCGGGTCTGCCTTGTCTGGAAAACACAAAATTCTGCTCCGATCAGAGACAGAGGAACAGTGCAAGCCCTGCCAGCAATAGTGTCCACGATCTGCAGTGCAGAATGTAGTGAAACATCTCCAAAGCAGCCATTTACCCTGCACTTCACACTTCTGGGAGGCCTTTGTTAAATCATGACTGAGAACTGAACCAAACTGACAAGATTCAGTTAATAATGAGCTGATTTATAATGGTTTATTCAGTCACTTGCAAAATCTGGGTTCCCAAAAGTCAGGACATCGGCAATCCTCCTGCCATGGATGAGCTTCGTTAGTGTCTACACCCAGAGATTAAGGGAAGGAAATTGCAGGGAGCACAGAATCCCAGGAAACTCACTCTGATAGGCCAAAATCCACAGCACAAAGACCTGTTACTTTTAAATAAAAATCAACTTTAACACTGCTACGAAACCACACCAGCACACTGTGCTCCAACAGGTATTTCTGTCAGCAGAGTGGTTTGTTCTGAGATGAGGAAGCTTGTCTGGAATAATTGTAAACAAAATCTGATGTATTAACACAGTTTTCTACAGTTTCATTTCAGGTCACTTAAAGCACCCTCAGTCCACGTGCACTTACATCAAGGTTGAGTTTTGGCCAAGGCTTTGCACAGAACTGACATTAAATAGTCCCAAGATGAACATACTCAGGGTTTGGGGTTGGTTTTTGGTGTTTTGGTTTGAGGGTTTTTTTTTCCGCATTTTAAAGTTTATAATTTTCCGAGCACGGAATATTTTCACTCTTACAGCTGCACGTCAGCTTATCTAAAAAATACATTAAAAAAATAATCCAATACATACTTTTTGCCTCAGACTCAAAATATATTTCAAGCACCTTCATGTCATTTTCAGAGAAAACCTGACATTTTCTGGCCAACAGGTAAAGTACAGAACATTTTTCATTTGGAAAGCAACAGTATAGACACCCAAGTGAAGGGACAGGTCACAGAGGGAGCTGCTGCTATGGAGTGACCCTGAGCAGAAGCAGATGTGCCAGATGTGCCATTTGCCAGGTCTGGTACCCTCTCAATACACAGGGACACCTCTGAAGACAGAGGGAAGGCTGAGCAGCCACCCAGGATCACAGTATGGCACTGCCACTTCCCAGCAAGGAACAGACCAGGACAAACCCAGTCCCTCTGGGAGCATTTTGGCTGCTTAGTGGGAGGTTCACTTCCATGAATTCTTCTGTGAAAGAACACAGGAGGTAGCCTTGAACTGCACCTGCTTTGTAACTAAAGATTCTCACAAACCCACTTTTGTAGTGATTTGGCCAAGCAATTACATTCAAATTAACACTTCAAAGAAACGACTCTGGCAAAGCAACTGAAACACTAAATGGGATTAAACAGATTCTGTGCCCCACCAAGCACACTCAGCACCCCCTTCCCATATAATTTGGATTAAGCCCTCTCAGAAATGCATCTTTCCAGTCATTAACCCTCAGAAACAGAACGCAGAACTTGCTGGTTTGCATCCTAACATCAGACAGTGGGGCTGGAGTTGGGGTCTGTCCTGTCCCCAAGGGTTATGGAAGCAAAAGGCAACTGCTGATGGATGGGAAATCCACGGGCAGCCAGAGGTGACACCATTCCTTAGCTCAGAGCACTGAAACATCCACTGCACTCCCCAATCCCACACCATGCAGGGACAGACAGCAAGACATTGTAATTGGATCCCACATCCCTGTAATTCCACTAATTCTGCCACATCCACTGGTTCTGCTTCTACGACACAAGAATCAGATACTGGAGCAAGCAAGGAAAACCTGTGAGAGCTACAGCTGCTGATCCAGATATTACATGAATGCCATCAGTCATCAAACTGATACCAAAACTGGCATTTGAACCTCGCAAAGACAACGAGCACAGTGAGAGCTGAAGAACTGCATCTCTGTGGTCTGGGAGAAATGTGCACAGAGGAGAGAAGGAAGAAATGTTTTATAAATTCAGACAAACCCTGCAGATTTCCACTGTCATAAAGCAACTGTGCCCTCCTTGGATTGATACCATAATGCAAACAAAGTATAACAGCATTTAACACCAATGCTCGTATCTCAACACTGGAAAGTATGGCAGTATTCTGGAAAATATAACAAGGAATGGTATCCCCAGCATTTCAGTATTTGCTGTACAGAGCACTATTTACAGTATTTTCAAACAGCTACAGCAGATGCAAAAAAAAAAATTCTTACAGTAAAAAGGGAGTTTTAAAAAACCCAAAAAATCAGTGCAATTACCTTCTACTGGAAGTTTTCCTTAGGAAAGATGGCATGTGTGCATCAAGAAGCATGTTACAAAATGGAATATAAAAGTAAAAAACAAAGGGCTGCCCTGCATTAGAATGGGGAAAGCCACACAAAGAGAGATGCTATGGCGGGAGAAGGGTATTAAAAAACCAGGAAAACAAGGGAGTTTAATGACACTGGTCTCAAGTGTGAAAAATACTGAGAACTCTTCCTACATTCGTTTAGTTAATGTGTAAAAGATGCCAAAGACGTCTTTAAAAAAACAAAAAAAGTCCCTTATGGGTTATTTATGCCACCAGAGATGCTTATTTGACTGAGTCTGCTATTTAATCAAAAGCCTTTGGGCACATACATGAACAACTTGAGTCAGAAAGAAAAACTTAGAAGCATCTTAGAAACTTCAATCTTTTCAGAAAAAAACCCTAAACTACTCACAGCTACTCTCCAAGAGTTTTAATTTGAAAATCCTCGTGGAAATGCCTCGTCTTATGTTATAAAAATGATCCAACAAGAACAAGATTCTGTTACAATGGACAAAGGCTGCAGGAGTTATTGAGAGAGGCAGAATCAAAGCCAAACCTTCACAACCTTTTTGCTTTTACAATCACAGAACACTGCCTGGGGGCCTGGATGGAGCTCAGTGGTATTTGTTACCTGACAGATCAAGAAACGAGGGAATTCCTGTGCCAAAGCTTCTGGAACATGGAAGATCATTGATTGTAATTCACAAAGTCAAATATTCTAAAGCAAACCAAGCCAAAATAAGGAGCTCTAATAAAACAAGTGATCTCACACTGTACATCAGTGCATACACACACACACAAGTGTTACATTGCATAGGGCTCTCTTAAATGCCACTTAAAGGCAGAGACAAATCCACCTACTTCCAGCATTTCCCAACAGGACATTTGCACCCAAGGATCAGCTCAGTTGTTTCCTGGGTTCTAGAACAGATGGAGTGGACTCGTTACTCTGTTCAGCCACTGCAGCAGAAATTTCCACCACCAAGCAAACCTCGTTATTGCATTAGATTTTGCACATCAGGCAAAAAAAGGCAAACTTTTCAGTATTTCATGTCTTCTGACAGTACTTGTCACCTCCCAAGAGGAGCATTTCACACTTGCTGATGCTGTTTTTGGGGGTTCTGAAGTGGGACTCCTTTGCATGGGCTGGAAAATGCCCCATGTGCCCAAGGGTGGCACAAATTTGGTTATTGCTGACCTGAGCTACACAGTGACCCAGAGACTCAGAGCTGTGACCCCAGCTGGCACTTCTCCAGCAGCAACCTGTGGGAGACTGAGACTTCTTGAGCTTTGTGCTGACCTGAGATGTCGCTGTTCTACACCAGACACATGGGAGGTACAGAATAAAAAATAATACTAGGACTTTAGGTGTTTGTGGTGGGTTTTTCTGGACATTCTTGAATATGTAATTTATATTAAAAATGTTCCCAGAAAGAGAGCTGCTGGACTGCCAGCATGCTGTACTTTACAAAGTATGTACTTAATCAGTACTTTTTAAAAAATGCTTTAAATTATTCACTAATTCACCACTGGGGGGAGGGAAAAGGAAGGAGACACCAAGGCATAAAGAATTAGCAGTATTAGAGGCTTAGAAAGATCTGTAAAAGGTAAAAACATCCTGAAATGCACATAAACATCCCAAGTTCTTCATACTCAGAGAAGGAAAGCTACACAGAATTTCTGCTTATTCCAAGAGGATACACAAACAACAGCTACTCTCAGATTAAGGGCCTGCCTAAAACTCACTTTCTCACAAAGGAAACATCTTAAACAGGATGCAGTGCAATCCCAGGCTGCTTCAGAAATGAGATTTGAGGTCAAGACAGATCCTGCCCTCCTCACCCCATCTGACCACCTGTACAATTCCTTTGTCCCAGATCTGCATGGAAAGGGGGGGGATGAATTTCACATCCAAGAGGTCTCTGCATAACAGACAGCAAATAAGTTAAGTGATGTCTTAAAATGGATGATCTTTATCCTATTTGATAAGAAGAATTCATATAAAAATAATTCTTATATAAAACTCTGCCAAATTAATATCTTCACTGAAATAGGAAAGCTCTGAAGGAAACACAGAGAAGTGCAACACACCCACCATGGGGAGGATCTGCAGCTCAGGGGTACTTGAGGGGAGGTAGGTACAACCTCGCTGGCACACAGCAAGACAGACAATGCTACCTAGGATTTGCTTCAAATTTACAGAAATCTGAATTTATAGAACTATGATCAAGAAGACATTCTGAGCCAGCAGCCTAATCACCCAATTAGAATAGTACAAATACACTTATTCCATTAACAGGTTCTACATTTCACCTACAAAACACCAACAACCAACACACTGCTACAAGGTGAAGAGCTGAACTGGAATTATGTACCTAAAAGTCTTTATGCAGCAAAGGTTGGGCATTTTCTAGCTTATCCAACACCAGCTGGTTGCAGCTGACCTGCTCTGTGGCCCAGAGCTCTGCATGGGTTAAAAGCTACTCGCCCATCCCAGTGGCCAGAGGTAAAAGTGTCCAAACAGAGACTGAGCAGCTGCTCGGAGAAAAGCGAAAAGACAAAGCAAAATCCATCAGTGGAAGAGAATGAAGGTTTTCCAATCCGCCTCTCAGCGTCTTATTTCAGTTATCCCATGGAAAACAAACAAGATCAACTCAGAATAAACAACTTTCCTGGGCTTTTTTCATTTTCTCCTAAACCTGCTCGTGGCATCGTCATTAGTGCAATGGTTTACATGTGTGTTATGGTTTTTATGAATCCAGTGTGCAAACTAACAGAAGCATCTGTCTAATAATTATCAGTTTTAATTAATGCTTCTCCTAAGAGAATGGCAAAACTCTCACATTTCCTACAGATCTTACGCATAATGAAAAGAGTTTCACCTCCCTCCCTACGTAAACTTCAGTTTCCTAATTTTTATCTTTACTGCATAGATTCTCTGACTTCTGCCTAACTTCCAGCGAGCCACTCTCCTCTAGCAGAGCTCCTGCTTCACCACTACTCAACATATAAATAAAATACAATTGTCTTGTGCTTGAATGAACGGAGGATGTTGGTCTTGTGTGCGTCTGAACAGGTAAAACCTGCTGTGTTGTGTGCACGTTGCAAATCCCAAGCTACAACAGACACTGGCTGCATCTCTGACCTCTCACCACATCGATTGCATATTTTTTTTTGCATTTGAAGAGTAATGTCCCCACGAAAAGGATTTTACTTTCTAAGTTCAAAGCATTCTTGATATGTTAACAGAAGTATAATGAGCACTCCTTAGTAAATAAAAATAAATAATAGCATCTAATCTATCACATTAATACTGTGAAACATATATAAAATTTACATTAACTCAAACAACAGTGAAAAAGGATTGTACTGTATTTATCACCACAGACCCGTATTCCTTAGAGACTTTGGAAAGTAAGTGTCACAGTCCTGTATGACAAATCCTAAAGTTAGCTGTCAGTATGATTTTAAAAAAATCTTTACAAATTTTTTTAAATGGCACATTTTCTTTTGCCAATCTAACTGGAGCTATTAAAAGCTTAGGTACAGGTTTATTCTTTTTTTTTTTTTTTTATATTCATCTTTAGTCTATGAAAAACATTTTAAAATGCAGCACAATAAAAAACATTCAAGAACAAGCTTCAGAAAATACATTTGCCCTTAGACACGCAGAGAATAATCCGAGAATAATCTTTATAAGAGAGTTAGAAACCAGAATTTTGTCATGTTCTTGTTTTGAAAATAAAGATTTTGTAAATGCATCTAAAATAATCAAGGCTTGATAAATACTCAAAAATGCTTTGCTTTCCTTTGTATTAAAAGCTTTTCACAGCGTTTTAGCTCATCAAACCTTCGTATGAATTACACCTTTCCAAATTATCGAAAGCAATCTGAACAGCAAACTGAATGAGGAGTTTTGTGGGTTAGGTTGTTGGTTTGGTTTTTTGTCTTTCTTCCCTAAGCCCTGAGATTGCAGCTCTTGATTTAATTATAAAATCCGGGTCTGTTTTATACCAAGCAGCTCAGAGATTTTTGGCAAACCACATTTCCGACAACAGTGGGGTTTGGTACAAGAATGCAGTTTGTGATCAAGTCTGAAATTCTGGACGGA
Organism: Oriolus oriolus; assembly: GCA_013400235.1. NCBI lineage: Eukaryota > Metazoa > Chordata > Aves > Passeriformes > Corvidae > Oriolus > Oriolus oriolus. Next base: position 203,419 of record VXBT01004032.1, read on the forward strand.
AGGCTTCCTTGCAAACGGGAAAGAAAGGAATTAAGATGCATCACTCATTGCTGGCTGTCCCTGGGCTGGGGCATCTGTTGGTCTAAGTGCAGCTGGTCTGGTGTGAATCCAACTCTGCCTTGTCCGGAGCCACTGAACATTAAAACATGTCAAGCAAAGTACATCGTGCGCAGCGTGTCCTGGTGCACCTGGACTGCCTTAGCAAGTGCTTGGTGATCTCTGCCATTGCTCTGGCCCGAAGTGTGGCTTCCTTCAGCACTGAAAGAGAAGGGAGGGGGGGAAAACAAAAAAAACAGGTTGGGGGGGAGAAACCCTATTTAATCTGCCTCTCCTTGCACATGTTTCTGTATCACTCATTTCTTCTGAACAGAATGGTCAAACATTTATAACCCTTAAAGCACCACTGAGGTTCTGAAACAGAACACAGCACATACAGGAACATCTTCTGCTTTGTTTCAGCAGCATAATTCAGTGGTGAGAGCAAATTCACCCTCAAACTGCTGCGGACACCACTGATCCCAGAATTAACAAGCCCACTGCCTTCCTCCTTGCTTTCCAATTCTGCAATGATTCCAAACTCTGAACTCACCTATCGTGTTCTTTATCCACCAGATGGTACCTGGCTCTGAAGGCCACCAGGTGTGCATAGTATGCTGGTGCAGGGATGGAGACGGAGCGCGTGCAGCGTACGTACGTATGGCACAGCTGGTAGGTGAGGATCTGCAGCTCGTCCGACGAGAAGCGATTGTCATCCCAGAGCACGTGGTAGTGAGAAGGTCGGCTCGTTCCCTGGAGCCAGATCACACAGCAGTCAGCATTCCCAAAACATCTCCTAACTTCCACCTCTGCAGGGGAACTGCAGCCAAAAGGCCGCTTCCTCAAAAGTCACAGGGAGCAGTTCCACACACTTCAGCTCATTTTTCCTTTAAAATGCAAACGACCTCCTTCCTTGCTCCCCATCGAACTAATCCCTTCCCCTTCTTTTTGATAGGATTGTTTTCCATAATTTCATCTCTGAAATTAAATGATCATACTGAAACGCACTTTCATCTTGAAAACCTCAGATCTGACAAAAAGCCATCAGATAAAGTAGCTTTAGGCCAAACTTTAACAGCTAAAAAGTCACCATGCCACACAAAATGTCCTACCTGAATCCCAGCATGACTACACAGGTAGAAGTCAAACTCCGAGGGGTGGGTGATTTTTGTGTCCACTGTGGTACCAGCTGGAATGTTTCCACTTTTTCCAACCTGTGTGAACAGGAAATACAAAGACACTGAGGCACAACATAAAGGGTTTTTTTCTTTTCAGCTGTACAGACAGGAAAACAAACACAAGGGAAAGATCTATAAAAAGCAGAAAAGTGAAGAAAGAATGTGGAAAATTGAAATTTTGTTCCAACTGAAAATCTGGAGTAAGAAAAGAAGAGAAAATATGGAGAAAGAAAAGAAGAGACAGGTAGCAAAATCTTCTTAGAAATTACCTAAAAAGATTTGTTTTTCTGAGTAATGTAAAAAGAAGTTCCTGCATCTGATTTGTCAAATTCTTTTCACCTTCCCACTCCAGGACAGGAGTAACTTTTCCTGTTTACACGTGAGAGGGGACAATCCTTCCTTGTCAGACTGGCTGCCTCTTCCCTTAAAAACTCTTCAAAGCAGAATGTCAAAATACTCTGAACTTTCAAACAATTTAACGTCTCTAATCACAGCATTTATTAATGTAACAACCACATTCATGTCAGCTTTGGGAGTTACTAATCATCGCCTTGAAGCCTAGTGGGCTCCAAGTGCTCCCACAGAGAAGCCTGAGAGAAGGAAAAAGAACATGGAAAGCCCAGTCTGTGAGCAGGGCTTTGCCATGAGGAACTCTCCACTCTCAGCAACAGCTCCATCCTGCACTTCAGGAGTCTCCTCTTTCACACACAAAGTACCAAAAATCAACTTCAGGAGTCTCCTCTTCACACAGAGTACCAAAACTGAACAGTAATTGGTGGCTTGGCTGCCTGCTGGACATTGGTGGGTCCCAATCAGAACGTACCCGTTCGTTTTTATCCGTGCAGAAGAGTCTGGTGTGGTGCCTTTTCTGCACAACTATAAATGTGATGCCAGGCTGATAATCCTTCTCCAGTTTAATGCACGCCTCTCTGATAGCCAGCAGCTCGTGGTGGAGAACCTGAGCCACAAAGAGAGAGAGGTGTGATAAACATGAACCATAGCTATCATGCAAATGACTCTTATTTATCTACAGATTTCTTTATCCACAGATACTTTATCATGTTCCTTCGTGCACTGTCACTCACAGTAATGGGATGTCAAAGCTTTCAGGATCAAACCTTAATTTCTTCCCCTGATGAGGGCAAATTACATCAGCAGTTTCCTGAGCCAGGAGAGAGCCGCCTCCATATTTGTTCAGCTCCAAGCATGAGGCTCAGACTAACAAGCTGCATGTCAAAATCTTTTCAACTGCCAAAAACAAATGAATGTTTAATTAGGCTGCTGAATATACAGCAGACTAATTATTTTTCACACTAGTACAAGGGATAAAAACCAGAAGTGCTCAGCTGCTCTTTCCCAGCTTTGTGCAGTCCCATGCAGGGCTACAGACATCAATAATAAGGAAAGTGGAACAAACCAAAAAGGCGTGATTTGGAATGTGGGTTAATTATACATGAAAAATTCAGTGAAAAACAGTGATAACTGAAAAAAGGATATATCAAAATTTCATACAAAGACTATTTTATCAATTCAAGTTTGGCAAGTGACCTTTCCTCTCTTCCCCCTGGATTCTGAGAAGCTGACTCAATTCTGTATCTTCTATTTACATATATAAATACTGGAAAGAAAAGTGTATATAAATGTCTTTAAAATGTATTTTTTTAAATTTCATAAAATATGGTACTTGCAAGCAAACAAAATAAATATGACGAAGTATCTGATGAGTTTTATCCAGAATAAAAGTGACTGTGAAAATCCAAAATCCAGTATTTATTAATCCTGGTTCAAAAAAAACCACCTTATTTTTCTTTACTGCCTAAGTTCTATGGGATACAGTCTGACTAATGCATCCTAAATAGGAAGCAGATGTGGAACATAACTTGACTGCTAAAATTCCACTTTTCACTTACAGTTCTGTGAGGGGAAATATTTTAAAGGGGAAAAGTATTTTAAAAAGAACATGAAAAATATGGAAACACTTCTCCTGCCTGCTTGGTTGGAATCCAGCAAATTTGTTGAGGAAGATTTGTTGAGGTTATACTTCTTTTTGTAACTCCAGCCACAAAGGTGGAGTTATAAAACTCCATTACAACCACAAAACGACACCATCAGAGTTTCAAGAAGACAAATATCACCTGTTGGAACTGCCCCTCAGAAACACCATCCCTGTAGAAGATGATGCGAGTTGGTTTGAATCTTGTTGATTTGTAGAACTGGATAAGCAACTCCCTGACCATGGCAGCCAAATCCTGGATGATTTCCTGGCGGTGCTGCTGCACCCGGACGGTGGCACAGTAACGGTTGGGATGAGCATCCATGCTTCCTACAACCTGGGGAAAAATGCTTAGCATCAAACCAGGAAGCACTTTAATAAAAGTGTTTCATGAGATAACTGCACTGTCTTTAACGGTATCTTGCACACTGAGTGGTTGGCCTGGCAAACATGAAGCTGAAATCAAAATGTGCTTGGAAACAGCTTTGGGTTTAGTCCACCTGTGGCAGCACACCCTGCTGAGATAGAAAACTTGTTTAAAATCTAACAGACTCATTTCCTATTTCCACCTACAAGCACTTAAAAAATCAAATACAGTTTGGAGCACTGATGCCATGAAACCATTAATTTAGTGCAGACTGCAGCACAGGAATTTGAACTCTGGGAGACCAAGTCAGTTTTTTGGATCCATCAAACTGAAATGGTGAGGGACCACAGAAATATCCACATTGTTCACCAAAGGAAGGGATTTTTCTGTTTACGAAACACCAACATTCTTATACTGTAAAAGCGGCATGGGACTTAAAAATGAACAGACAAAAAAAAATTAAAGTCAGCACTGAGCACATCTCCACCTGGCTTTCCCTGGACACACAGGTGTAACTTTGTAAAACAGATACATAACACCACCAAAGATATTCATTCTTAAACAATCCTGAATAGCCACTACAGATGTTTGACATAACACAAACTAAAGAACATTCCCTGTATTTAAGAAGTAAATTTCTGGCAGATTACTGCACATTTTGTATTTTCTGGAAGCGTGAGTCCCCAGAAACCACAACTGAGCCAGCCTAGTTCCCTATCAGCAATGAAGAAATTCGGAACATTTCTAAGTGCTGAAGAAGCAGATTTAAACATGCACAAGCTCATTACAGACTGCTGATAAGTATCAGCTCCCAGAAAAGCTCCTCTGTGTATCAGCAACTCAGGCATTTTACAAGCTAATACACACATTTAAGTAATTAGCATCAGAGCAAGCTCTCTGAAGTTTCATTAAAATCCTGCAGAAAAATAATTTATAATGCTGTAATTAGGCAATCAGATGCAATGGGCCACAAAAGGATTGAAAGCAATAAAATGCATTGGAGCTGAGCAGCAGGAGGGAGCTGGGGTGAAAGACCAGGGCACAATTTACTCACTGCAGCAATGGAAGGTTTTTTCCCATCCCCGGCTGGTGGGTGAGTTACGTCTGCACCAAGGAATATGACAGGCTGTTGGAATACTGGAGGTCTGGCAAAGAGAAGGGGAATTTGTAAAAGCAGCAAGATTTATGCTTAATAAAGCACATTAAAACTCAAATAAACAGCACTCTGTACTCCTACAGTGGAATTATCAACAATTGGCACTTGATCAGAGTTGGTCACTTGTCCTGTGGCAGTAATTAAAAATCCTGATTAAAGTTCTCATGCTAAATACTTAGGCAGATTTTGAAAGCACAGTTAATTGTTGCTCTTAATTGCAAATTAGTTTAAAAATGTATCTAGTTTTTTTCTAACTTGAAGAATTGCAGTTTTTATTAACTGGACTGTGGAAAGGAGTAGAAGTTGATCCCTTAGTAACAAATGGCATCTGAGAAAACTGAAGGACTGTGCACATATGCAGATGCTATGAATAAAAACATTTTTCCAAATCAAAAACAGTCTTGGTAAGGAAGTCCAAAAACTGTAGGTATCGAAGTTATTATTTGCAAAGTAGATTTTTTTAAAACTGTGCTTGAAAGTTTTAAACAAATCTTTAGGTTAAGATGTTAAACCACTGCACCTAGAGAGGAACACCAAAGCACTACAGCACAAGTTTTAAGCTTCAACTTTATTCCTTAATAAAACAATTTCAAACAGGAAATCTTGGGCCACCATAATTTCTTTGTGGGTGTGGAGGGGAATGGTTTAATTGTTACGGAGATAAATTAATCTGTTTGCAGACCATCTTTAAAAGAAATGGGAAGGTAATGCGGCTTGTAATGAATGTAAGAGAGAGGATTGTTCAGAGAGACAGACTGCAGGAGCACCACCATAGAATGCCCTGGAAGACCACTGAGGAAGGGATCCAACAGCTGAGAGAAGAGGCAGTGCTAGAGGTACTTTATGGAAGGGACAAACAGCACGATAACAACCCTGACAAGGTCAGGTGCACAGGGCAAATGTGGAGCCTGGCACATGTAGGGCCATCCCAATACTCCACCTTCATGGTGACACTGAATGTTGAGGACACCCAAGAGACAGTGGGCTCCACAGCCAGCAAACTCAGGAATTCTGAGGGCACAGTCCAGGGCCCAATGCAGGCTCACATCTCCTCTGTGGTTAAGAGTCTCAAAGAGAAGAATGTTGACCAAAAGAAAGGCACTACTGTTCTAGATGGTCTCTATTTGTTTCTGAAAACTCAGGGCAAATAGAGTATTAGAGATTTTTCATTCTAGTGGCAGTTGTGTACTTCAGTGGTCAGATCGTAAAAACAATACTTTTATTATAAATTTCAACAGAAACAAGTATTCCTCTCCTGTCTTCATAACCTAACTTTTGCAGGACTCTTTATTAGAAGCCAAAACAGAGCCTGTCTGAAGAATCACTTAAGCCACAGTGCTATGGCTGCAGATAAAAGCTCCCAGATATCTCAGCATGACACACGCTCTCTCTGCAATACAATAACCTCTTCCCCTTTGAAAGATGACTTACCTTCCCTGTGGCAGTAGAATGTTATTTACGCCTCCTAATTTGACATTTATTTTTAAGCAAAGGTTGGACAGAGTTTGTGGTGTTGTTCTTTGGACGTTTTTCATCTGCACACACTGAGTGGCCATTCCCAGCACCGTGTCGCCAACGCGCTTCACCTCCGCTACACAATGGAGAAAAAACAAAAAAAATTTACAAATTGCAGATCAAACAGTGGAGGAGACTTGAACTTGATGCCAATTAACTGCACCTGGAGTTTTAGCAAAGTGGTGCTCAAGCTTAAAGGAACACAATGAATTCTACCCCCCAAATCCAGAACCTCCCCCCAGTTCTGCTCCGCTCCACCTAACTGGGTCATAAATGCAGTAACTAAAGGCACTGTTGGCTTATATTAACTAAGAATTTTTTAATTAATTCTTATTTTAGAATGCAGCATTGTATCATCAGCTTTGGCTAATGATATGGGTACTGTGGATATTAGGATGATGAGCACTTGTTGCATTATTAAACACTGGACTAGAAACACAAACCTAACAGTGAAGTGCTGAGTAATATTCAGCCAAGCAGTTTATCAGTTCATCACTGCAAGTTTATCACCTGCATAGAAAAGTGGCCAGTTTAGCAGACAGTGGTCCATAAAAACTCCAAGAAACTCATTAAGTACTGTACAATTCCAAAGGTTAAATCAAATCCTATTGTTAACAACGGAATTGAGACTTGAAGGCTTACAGAGAAACACATACTCTGACACTCAGGGAAAAAATTTAGGCACCGAGACTGGCTCAGAGAAGATAAACCCCCCTCTCTGGCAACAGAAGAGGGAAAGAGCAGGGTGGGAAGAAGAGAAAAGACAAGACTGTGGGTATAGGAAGTGCAGAGTATGGAAGAGCATAGGGAGAAAATAAGGAGAGATGATTAGAGGGGGCAGAAATAACTGTAATTAAAGATAATGACAAGGAAAGAAGACGAGAGTGGTACCACATCCTCCCAGTGGTTAAGTAGAGGAAAAGAATTCCCTTTTAATGCCAAGCAGGAATAGTAAAAATGTCATTGTGCACCAAATTTCTATTGTACAAATTAGAGACGAGCCACCTCCCTTGCAAGGCTGAATTCAAGGGGGAAGAAAAAGGCACTATTTCCTTAAGGTTCCTTGCTTAATCTCTTTTCATCTTGTAAGAGATAATAATAAAGTTAGAAAATTATTTTGTGCTATATTAAATAGGTGAGGGATGGGATAAAACAAATCTGCAGCTGCTTGGCAGATTGGATCCATCAGAGAAGAGTCCACATAGCTATGGGAGAAAAACAGTGGATGCTGCTCCAGCTGGGCAAGGTAAGTGAAAAAAGGACGGAGGCAGGACAGGAGAACAAGCAGTCCTGCTAACAGGAAGAGCTGGTTAAAACCAAAATGCATGTTTATATAAAACATATTAAAACTCATGTCCGTATGCTATGTAAAATGCACTAATTGTCACTGTTTCCAAAAACCAGTTTAGTTTGCCGAGTTTTCCCTGTCCATGCATCTGTATCCTCGCAATCCGAGTTAAAAAATTGAAATAATAGGAAAAATAGACAGAAATCTCCTTCACTCAACATTTTTTGCCAAAGGGAGATTGTGTGAGTAAGCAAAGATGTTCTAAAAGCTACAGAGTTCTTGAAGTCATTGCTTCTTCAGTCACTTGGAATTTTCAGCACACAAGTTTTATTAAGCGTATTTTAATCCACCACCTATCAATGTCAATCTCACCAAAGCCCTGGGCTTTCTCACAACCTTCATCTCAAATGCAACCAGAAGGGAGAACAGAGAAAAGTAAATTAAAAGCACAGAAAAAACAATGAAAATAATTAGGGCTTAATATGAAACATCATGCAGCACAAGAAAAATAATACAATTAATTTACAGCCTATTCCCTAACTGGAATTTGTAGAGTTAAACCAGCATTAAACCTCTCTCCTTTGGATACTTCACAAAAACCACACAAAACTGTGACTGAAATGCACCATTTCCACTCACTGACCATAGACTGGTGTTTTTCCTGGCAAAATAACCACGACAAGCTGCAGCCCAGTGTAAGTGTTCTTGAGGTGTCTGAACATGGGCTCCACGCTGTCGGCTCCCTGGGCGTATTTGCAGAAGCAGGGCTGCCCCTGGATTGGCATCCCAGCATCCCTGGAAATCTTCCGCAGCTGTTCTGTGAAGGACCTGAGGAATGCAAATAAATACATTACATTTGCAGGTAGTAAAAACCCATCTTGATATTTGATCTTATTTTTAATGGAACAATCCTGTTAAACTTGCAGAGTTGTGCTGTCCAAAAACCCATGAATTTAACCCCAAGTGCATCTTTAATTGCCTGTGTAGTCACTGAAGGAAAGACAGGAAATGCGCTGTATAAATAACACCATTAATAAAAAAACTCATTTCCAAAGCAAATTCTACCTTATTTCTATGTGAAATATACAATAAACTACTTTTTGCAAAAAGACTGCAACAATTACAATTTGGGATAGCCTGCTCTTCCATGTGTTACCACTACAGAAAGGGCTGGAGCTCTTCCCTTTTTTCTTCATGAGGAGAACAACCAAGTTACCAGCAATTGTTTCAGTGAATTACTTCAGCATCCATAATAATGCACAATTTCTTAGATACCAGAGAAAATATGTTGCCTGGAGGTGAAGGCAAACCTTCTCCTAGGCTGGTACCAAAAAAGTCACCCTTTGATGGAAGTGGTCAGATATGGAGATAACCTAATTTCTTCAGAGGCTTCCATCTGTTAGCCTCTTTAGCTCACTGATAAAAGCCCCTTTTTATTCAGTTGGAGTGGGTGCCCCCCCACAGGTATCTAAAAGTTGCTCATGTTCACCACAGGGTGCCACTGACTGAGAGGGTTTGAAGACTGAGTCTCTTCCAAACCCATTGTTAACTTGCATGAATCACAGCAGCCTGTGAGCTTCAGCCCTGCAGCCTGGGACTCCTTGCAGAAATGGATATTTCCTCTGGAAAACCAAGCACTCACTACAGCAGAGTCAGTGGCATAACATCTCCCCATCCCTGCAAGTGGATGTTGGAACGAGATGATCTTTAAGGTCCATTCCAACCCAAACCCTTTTGTGATTTCAACATTCAAGTCTAAAACAGCTCAGGGTTTGAGCCTTTAAAAGTGCATCTGGAAGTACAGTGCCTATGAGGAAAGGTTCTCTCCCTGCTCCCAAGAGGTAAAGCAGGATGGTTTTGACGACTTTTAGGGCATTTGGAAGTGTTTACTCTGGTGAATCAACAGCATTCGAGCTTCAACTTGCTTGACAAGACGTAACAAGAGGCCACAAGATGGAACAGGATGTGGCCATTTTCCTGGCATGAAGCAATGTCCTTTCATGTTACGCACAATCTCATTCCAAGCCATTCAAATAATTTTATTTTGGCTCATTATGTTGAAGACTTCTGCCTATTTCTCAAAACTGAGTAACTTGGCTTAGACAGCATTTCCACTACAAGGAGCAGCATGGAAGGGAAAATTCTCTGGCAGCCCAGTTCTTGACATGTGCCTGGAGAGAACAAGTCCCTCCCCTCCTCACACAATGAGCAGTAAAAAGATTCCCACTGTTGGCTCATCACTTATTAGGGAAAAATTCCCAAGCTGTTTGGCAAATCATCTGAAGGAACACTGCTATGGCAATGCCACTGGTGTGAGCAATCCCTGCCTTGTTCACCTCCCAGAGAGCAGGTGAGTGGGCAGCTGCCAGGGCAGCTCCACAGGCTGCACTTGTCCCTGCATGAAGGGAAAGCAGCTGCGTGTGAGAGAAGGAATCAGACATTGATCTGGGCCTGCACCGCTTCCCTGAGCCAATGGCAGATGTCACTTTTAACAACAGGCTTTGAGCAATCACGTCCCATCCAAAGACAAAGAAACCAAATCTGAAAGTTTCATTCAAACACTTAACAGAACAACCAGTCCTACTCATGTGGCAAATACAGCAACTTGCACATTCCAGGAACTCTGAAGGGGAAGAAGTTTTAGCCAAAAGTTTTCCTTCTAAAGAAATGCGGCATGAAAAAATCAACTCCATACAACCAGGAAAGGAACCTAAGAGAACACACATGTTAGCTCTCACTCTTGAGAAACACTTAGTGATGAACACCCATCATTACATCAGTTACCTTAAACTCTGTCCTAAGACCTCATTGGTCAGAAACCTGCCACAGAGCATAAACAGCTTTTTTTTAAGTCTGATTTGGAGGATTTCCTGATGCTGGCATTGAAATCACACTGATATCATGCAAAACACAAAGAGACAGAACTCTGAAAGCCCTGTTAAAGGTGTATTGCCGTATGTTACAAAATATGTTCTTCATAAATAAGTGAAATCATGACACTTGCATCCATAATAAATGATAAAATCACCATCTTACACAACACACTTACTTAAGATGAACTTCAGTGCACTGGCGCTGGGGAGCAAAGCAGGCAATTGCCCAAACCTTTATTTCAATTCCAGTGTGAAATTGTTTATTCCTCATGTCCCAGACACCTTGAACTGGTGTAGCAATTGCTTTATTCTGGAAGTGGAAGGTAAAAATCAAACATTAATGCAAAACCTGATTGATGCTAAACAAAAATTAGCTTTTCTTCTTCTTCCCTCCAACCAGCAGGTGATTTATACTCTCAGGTTGTTCTCTCCCCTGTACAAACATCCATCCTATCTTGTAATAATCATTTTATCGCTATAGCAAGACAGTTTGATAGCCAGGTGAAAAATAAAGCTCACACTGTTCATTTTTATTGCTGATCACTGTCTTTGGTTGTATTTATCAGCAGCAAATAGGAATTATATATGGAAAGTAAGGTTCATGCTTGGTATGGAATGTTAACAAGAACCTACATTTCTACAGTGACTTTACAACTGCTCAGTGAACTTTCCAAAGCGGAAAGTTAAGTACCATGAATATTTTACACATCACTAAGTAGAGGCAAATAGTGGTTCCATGTCACTCACACAGCTCCAGAAAAAACGTGAACAAGCTGAGAAAGGTGATCAGTTATTCAACTTGGCCCTGCCCAATACTTTCATTTCTCCCACCAAGCAGTTATTACTGTGATGGATTATCTAGAGAACAAGGGATGTTATAAAGCAGCTGAAGTAATTTTGGTGATGTTAATTACCTTAATAAATACTGATAGATGTTTTAGACAAATCACTATGATGTCTTTCTTATCACCTAGCAGCAACAGCTAAAACTTCTGGGAATTTTTCAGGACACACATGAATTTGATAATGGATTTTGCAAAGAGCTGTGTGTGCTGAAGGCAGTACCTCCCCCACTTGGACTTTCCAACATTCACCTGTCTTTAAGTTCCCCCAACCTGCTGGTGCCAGTAGAGTTCATGAAAGCACTCCCTTAATCAGGGTCAGGCCTGGGGTACCTTAACCTGCCAGTGAATCACAGAATCACAGAATGACCAGGTTGGAAGAGACCATCAAGATCACTGAGTCCAACCCATGCCCTAACACCACCTCAACTAAACCATGGCACCGAGCGCCACATCCAATCTTTTTTTAAACACATCCAGGGATGGTGACTCCACCACCTCCCTGGGCAGACAATTCCAGTACTTTATCACTCTTTCTGTAAAAAACTTTTTCCTAATATCCAACCTATATTTCCCTTGGCACAGCTTAAGACTGTGTCCTCTTGTTCTGTCAGTTGTTGCCTGGAAAAAGAGCCCAATTCCCACCTGACTACAACCACCTTTCAGGAAGTTGTAGGGAGTGATAAAGTCACCTCTGAGTCTCCTTTTCTCCAGGCTTAACAACCCCAGCTCCCTCAGTCGTTCCTCACAGGGCTTGTGTTCCAAGCCCTTCATCAGCCTTGTTGCCCTCCTTTGGATGTGTTCAAGCATCTCAACGTCCTTCCTGAACTGAGGGGCCCAGAACTGGACATGGTACTCGAGGTGTGGCCTCACCAGTGCTGAGTACAGGGGAAGAAGGGAGGTTTGAGCTAATTTGCCTGAGCTGTCTGAAGAATTTTAGGCAGAAGACTCAAGATCCTCTCCCATCATGGGTTATGGAGGCACCAGTCTGTTGCGCACAGGGACAGAATTATATTCAGCTGGCAATGCATGATCTGAAGAAATTCATCAAAAACCTCCACAAATGAAGTTATCCCAGCTATCAAAGATTTCATATTGCATAAAAGTCCCAGTATAGAATGGATGGAAAATCCTGTTTCTCAAGCTTATTTTAAAAGACATCACAGCAGAAAGATTATGTCAGAAAGGCCATCTGAAAAGCCATTGTAAAATAAAAACCTGTGGATAAATACTCCAACAGGAAGAGATGGCTCTGGAGTAAGACATGCTGATAGAGACGATACCTTATGACAGTTTCCCTAAACACAGTTGCCCCATCCAGAATATTCAAAACTAACCAGAAATTCAGGAATATTTCAGTATATTTTCAAATACATACAGTGATAATTGAAACTTTGTTCTTCTCCATACACATTGATTTGAACCACTATTTGCAGGCTGCTTCTTGCAACACACAGTGAAAGAGTGTTTGAGGCAAAAAAAGGCATTTTTAACCTAGCTTTACTTTCAGAAATAAAACAGCAGAGGAGGGAGATGCAAAATGGCCAATACATTTAAGGACTTTGAGAACCTAAACATAAATTCTGACCATTACACCTATGACAGCTCTCTCATGGCACACAACATAATTAATTTAAAATAACCACATTACAGAGCCCACCACAGCTGGTGCTGCAAGCCATCACAGACTGTGCAGGACCCTCTGGACATACCCTGCCTCCATAGAGGATTGAGGGAGGCTGTAGGACTCTGCCAGTCACGTCTGTCATTTCATCCTTGACCATTATCCCAAATTCTCGGACGTAAGGGTCGGTGTTGAAACTCGCACTCCGCATCTGAAATTATAAAAATGTACAGAACCAAGCTCATAACCTGTGTGCAGTGCACAAACACATCCAGGCCCTGCCAAGGCAGAGCAAAATGAAGCCCATCCCTACACCTGACTCACATTTGACACAACACTCACCAATTTGCTGATCTCTTCCTGACGATCCGGGGCTGATCTGGCAGTAGCTCGAATCATAGTGGAAGTTTGATTGTCAGTGAGTTTCTTTATGCATCTTTGTCCTGCCACTATGTTGCACACCTGAAATATCCCCATAGAAAGAAAATTAAACACAGTCCAACAGTTTTTCAGCTCATGGCTTTTTTTTGTACTGCTGCACTGCAGAATTTCTCAAAATTTGGCTGCTCAAAAACCAGTTTGCCAACATTTGAACCCTTTTTCCCTATGACCCCCCTTCCCCCAGCCCCAAAATACAGAATTCTCTATGAGTTTACTTGCCTCCAGAGGAAGGTATGTGTGCTTCTGCTCCTGTCCAACTTGTAAACATGGAAGGTGAGGGTAGCGTAAAACTAATTTATGCCTGTCCTTAAAATACTGAGCTACAGTGCATTCAACTGTTTGTCCATTCTCCTGCTGAAGTGGGAATCTGTTGGAAAGCAAATATGAAAAGCAGATATTACTTCATGCCAAATATTTTCCCACCGTTCCTTAGTAGACTTCTTGGCACCAGTTAAGCCTATCGAAAGAGGATGAAGCTAAGCCCAAATGATTAAATACCAGATTCAGATACTGATCAGTTATCTTCTTGTAAAAAGCTGATATCAGTTTTGTTCTTTATATTACTTCCTTAAAAATGGGAACCAATGCCTCCATATTCAAGCTACCTGCAAATCTCTGGTTGGTGATTAAAAAGAAACACTTTTTCCAGAGGAAAAATAGATTGCCAATTAGCAACATTAGGAAGTCAATCCCAATTGGCACCACTTTTCTACTCCAGCTGCGGGAAACTTTAGGCCATATAGGACACTCTGTTCTTCCAATTTTAAAGAAATCCATAAATGACAGAAAAAAAACCCCAGCCAACCAAAAAAACCTCCCAGATCTAAACCAAAGCAATTGGTTCAAACGCCATGATACTCATTACTGTATAAAAATAGAACAAAAAGAACAGCAAAATTGGGAAAATACTTTGAGGTATATTTAAGGGTATTAACCAAAGGAAGCATCATTTTTCAAGGTAACTTCTCCCACCTCAGTAAGGCAGGCAAGGTATTTTTCCAGCCTGTGATCAAGTACATGCTTAAAAAGTAAGAAAATACTTTACGTTTGGTGACTTGCTGGTCGTCTGGTGACATTGCACACTCTGTACTTCCTTTTCATTTGTCCACAGTGTGTTATCTCCACCTTCAGACCTAAAAATTGGAAAGCACAAATCACTATTTTTCCAAAATCAAGGTGTCAGCCCTAAACTGCTACAAAAGACCTGTTAAACAGTGTAATAAAGCCATTCCATTCAGCCCCAAAGGGCAGCCCAGACAGAACTCAACGAGCAATTTACAGTCTTAAAATTCAAACTCCTGAGCTTCAGCCAAAGTTCAACAAAGAATTGCAGAGCCAAGATGAAATCCCAAAGCCCCCAGAGCTCACAGATGACGCTGAGCACATTCTGCAAATTCCAGTTCTGTACCTCTAAGGAAGCCCAGGATGGGGAAAGGACGAAAAGGGCACACAAGCTCCTTGAAACAAAACCCCTTGTTTATACTTTCTGTCTAAACATACGGTGTCTGTAAGACCTCCAACTCCTGCAACTGAGCCTGAGCTAATGAACTGGGGGTGTGGGTGGAGTGGAATCCCCAAACAGCCTCTCTAGGAGCTCATGGGAATGAGCCACAGTGAAGCAATTCGGTGCCTGATTATTTTTTCAAAACATTTACAACCAATGCAAACTCCAGATTTATTTATACTTTCCTTGCTAACTTCCAGTTGGGCAAAAATAATTTTGTTGACATTTTTTGGAAATACGAAAGGAAGGTGCAGGATAGATTTATGGAGTTTTTAAAGTTACTTGCTTTCTACAAAGAGTATCAGGAAGGAAGGATCTCCATGTTGCAGAAGAAACCTTCAGTGAACAAAACCAGGAAGATTTCTTCCTCCTGTGCTCTTTGATTCAGACACTACACACTAGAATAACTCTAATTTACTTCCAGGAGAGTATATGCAGGACAGATGCTCAAGCAGGCAAAAACACATTGCTAAATTATTAGTAAAATCTGAAATATGAAAAACCTCACATCAGTAATCAGAAAAAATTAAGATTGGGTAATTAAAAAAACATTAAATCCCAGTCTTTGTAAACATCTAGAAATCATCAGATTAGGAACTGGAATATCTTTGTCATGAAACTGGGATTGGCACTACTGATAGGTTTCACAAGTGAAAAAGATGAAATTTTTGTCTCCCAATAAGGCAACTGCTGGGGAAAATATTTAAAATATAGTGAGAACACATCAGACAGAACAAAGCAGCTTTATATAATTTATGTATTACCTTTTATTTCTTTGGTAAACTTTACCCTTTGGGAATCTGTCAGAGGTTTTTGTTGCTCTTCAATACTTTTGAAGTCCAGAACTTCACAGACAAACTCAATAACTGGCTGTGCTTTGTAAAATGCAGTTGCAGACACTGCAGACAAAAACATTAATGGTGTTTTACAATACAGAGGAAATTCTTAGGAAATCCAACAAATGGAGCAAAATTTTTGCCTTTCCATTAAGGAGCAAGAATAAACAAGGAAACATTTCGTAGCACCTACCATCAATATTTAACATCATTTTCCATAATGAAGGTCTGACTGACTGATGGAAGCCAAACCAAACTTCTCTGCCACCACCCAAAGGATTTGAGCACCCTTCTGATGCTGTAAAAAAAGATCTCCCCACAGGAGTATACCTGCAAGAAAGCAAATAAACCCACATCAGGAAACTAAAGCAAAAATTGCAATAAAGCCGTAACTAATGCAAATTCCTTTTCACAGAAGCACAGAAATGTCAGCATTTAAAATTACCAATAATCTGAGATTCCTGGCAGGATGCAGGTTACACCTCCCAAAATCCAGCTTGTTACAGTAAGAAATAGGCTACTACTCAAGTTTATATTTATTTTCAGTATACTCCTTAATATATCTACTAATTCCAACAAAAAAGCATTAATAACTTTTTATCTGTATTCTATTGAAACTTCAGCTGTGAGTCTGTAAGAGAAGAATTAAAAGTCTCTGCTATTAACACACCAATGTAACAATCTTTCCCATACTCTGAATTATAGACATTATGTGAGGGTAAATAAGTGATCTAACAAATTTCTTATCCATCTTTCATCTTGATAATTAAGTACTGCACATTTAATAGCAAAAAAATCATATCCAGAGCCAATGTGTTCCTCTGAACAAAGGTATCTGACAGTCTGAGCTGTTTTCTGTGCTGTAAAACCTGATTAAAGTAATTTTACTTTTTTTCATCTTTAATTTGAGTATAAAGTCAACACACTATAAGGCTATTTAAAGTCATTTACATATACTTAACTCATATTGCCTGTTCAGAGCTTTGATATGGGAAAGCTCAGCCCTACTAAACTTTGTTCTTTAGTTTCTAATTGAATATCATTTGCACAGTGGTCTTAAGTGACTTGTTCCATAGCAGCAGAATTAAGGCCAGTATCTCCCAGGCATGACTGAAAATGCTGTAGGTCCCACTTGGAAAACAAACCAAATAATTTTCAAGTTTTTCTTTCCTATCAAAACAGTCACACGGGGTGACATGAATGTCTCCCTAGCATGGTGACCTTTATACAAAATTGGCAATAAATATCTGTCCAGGGACACACAGGAACAGGGTAAGAAGCTGTCTTAAAACCAGCCTTCCACATCTACCAACCTCCAAGCACTTCCCACTCGGGGAGAGCCTCCTTCTCCAAGGCTACAGAGGAAAGAGGGAGATGGCAGAGCCCCCCTGACCTGAGAGCACATAAACATGGGCTCAGTCTGAAAAGCTCTGGGGAAAGGGACTCGGGGTCCAGGCTGGAGGCTCCGAATTCCACCGGATGAGCAGGAAAGCACTGACTGCTTCTTGCCTGAGCCTGCCATTGCCACACAGCCACGACTGTGGCTGGGCTATGGGAGCACCTCCTACCCAAAGAGCCACCAAAGCACTCACATTACACCTAAACCACGCCAAGGTCTTCCCCTCACCTCATGGAAGGCAAGTGCCTCATCACTACATCCAGGGCCAGGATGGTCTCAAACGGGACGCTCGGCAGCCGGCCAGAGAGAGCATCATGTAAAGCCTGCAAGCTCACACAGGACATCCACTTTATAGCCACCTTAAATATTCTGTCCTTTCCTTCTCCTGGCAGCGTGACCTCCAGCTCCACCTGCAACAATGCCAAACAACAAACCAAGATGATTCTTTCCATTGAAAGGGGGGAAAATGGAAGGGGCTTGGAAGGGACGATGGAGTCTTCTGAACAGCACCAAGAAGCAGGGGAGGAAACAAAAAGCAATGATGAAGCAACAGCACACATTAGGTAAAGCCTCTTTTTACAGCTACATCTTCCCAAAGGGGTATTTCAGAAGCCTGGAGTGCCTCCCAGCTGGCATCTCTTTCCCTCTATGAGGCAACACTGGAATTTGGAGGCACTTGGATGAACAGGGAGGTCCCGGCGAAGATCCGATAACCTGATTTCAGATCCCTAACACGTCCCAGTGCATCACCGCTCGTGTCAGCTCCCGCATGCTGAAAATAAAACATGGGCTGTCACCACCTGCCAAGATTCATGAATTTCTGGTATTTGCTCTCGAGAGCACCAGAGTGCTTTACATACTATTGCTGCAGACACAGTTAAAACAAGAGAAGATAGGAAAGAGAAAAAAACCCAAAAAACAATCACCAACCCGCCCAAATAAAACAAAAAACCCACAAAACCCACCAAGCTAAAATTCTTATTTTTAAATACCCAAGAAAGAATAAACTACAACCCCCAAGTACCAGTGATGGTACCAGGCAGGAAACAGGGGCACTCCTTTGCCATGGTATACCCTACTTTGAATTTTTTGTCTAAAAAACAGTGGCAAACTACATTGTGGTAAATTACTTCAGCCAATTACTTGGAATTATTTGTAATGCTGATTTCTCCTCTTTCTTAAAACAAAGAAAGTCTGAGCACCAAAGTTCTTAATCCGACTAAAATTAAGGCTTGTCTGAAACGATCAGGAGGTCTGGGAGTGACTACAAGAAATAACAAGATCTGAGTATCCTTTGTGCTGGATGCAAACAAAAACCTTGTATTTTCCCCTGCCAGGGAGTTTGCAATTTAAATAAAACGGCATCCACTTAACAGGAAAACTGTAATTAGCAAAAATAATAGGTGGCTAATAGCAAACTAATATCTGCCAACATCTGGCCTCTTCAACGATTTGCTTTTTCAGTCCAAAAATAGGAAGGAAGTATTAAACACAAATAAGAAGCCTTCCCGTGTGCCCCCAAAAATGAGCTGACCATCTACAGTAGGCACACAAAATTAATATTACAGCTGCATCTCTCCTCTATCACAAACATCATTCCCATGGGAGACTCGAGCAGAGGAAGGAGCTGCACAGCTATGGGGGAGCACTGGGAACTGAGTCTAATCGTGAGGTCACTGCTGTGAGCCTGGCCCAGAAGGTCAACCCTGCTGAAAGCTGTGCAAAGAAAGGGACAGTCTTCAGCTCACACAGGTTGGAAGCTTCCCATGAAGTCTTTTTTCCACCACACCATCAAAAAGTCCTCAACTTGCATGTCATTTACAGCAGATGGAGGACGTCTGTTGCACCTGACCGGCATTTTCCTTTAAACTTCTCCTCCAGATCAAGTTTCAGAATTCCTGCTTGAGCAGCCTGCTCTAGAGGAAGGTGTCCCTGCCCATGGCAGGGGTTCGGAACAGGATGGCCTTTAAGGTCCCTTCCCATCCCATCCATTCTCTACTTACTCCCAGTACTGTTAATACACAACTCATCTGACTATCAACCACTTTGGTGCCCTTAATCTAAAAAAGGATTTCATTTTACTTTTTTTCCTCTCTTGTTTTCAATTTACAAAACTCCTTCACCATGATGGACTGGGAGATGAAGAGGAACCTGTGTTGCAACACCCATGTCCCCGGTGGAAATAAAAGGCCCAGGACTGAAGAATTTCTCTTGCAGGTGCCCAACTGCAAATACCAGTTAAGTTTAGCAGAGCTGAACTGTGACTGCTGAATTTGGCCCAAACCAGTTTTTGCCGCTGGGTCTAACTCCACATGAGTTGAATTAAGAGTTACTGCTCAAATAAGTAAGGTTTAAATATAACTTCCCTGTTCTGGTTTTTTTTTTTTTTAATTAAATATCTCACTCTATTAAAAAAAAAAATCATGAAAATATAAAAAAAGGTCCTGAATCCACATGCCACATCCAAAAGTTCACATGTACTTTTAAGCACTGCTAATCAGAATTTTTCCTTTCTCAGTAATATTTTATTTATCCCACTCTGTGCTTCTGAGGATAAACGAACACACTCATGTTTGACAAAGTAAGCGAAATATGAAAAAATTAAGAAAAGTAGTTTTAGATGAGAATTTTACTATCTCCTTTACTATTGGGGATAGACCCTAAAGCAAAATTTAAGATTTGTTTTATTATCTGTCCCCAAATTAAAAAAAAAAAAAGTTGACAATGTCAGTTACTAACCTGCTACCTGGTAGACCCACTGCTAAACTGCAACAGAGTTGACAATTTTGCAGCTAAGGGAGCTAAATGAAAGGGATTTTACTGTCAGGATGCGAAAAATCATTAAGCCTGTAGAAAAATGACAAAGCCATTCTTAAAAAGAATAGGTCTTGAAGCTGATGTGGTCTGAATGACTCACACAAATCAATGTATCACTGTTTAAAAATAATAAAGATTAAACCTGACCATGTGTTTCTGAGGAATTCTTAGTATTCCTTCTCCACAGAATAAGTGCAACATCACATGATTATTTTAACATGCTTTGAGCATACAATGTACCTTTTCTCTATTAATCCAAGAGCTTTTCCCTCCCAGAGATTCAGAGGAAAACAGATTAACAACAAACTATGGATATAGGAATGAGCTCTGCTTCTGTCATGTGCAGAGCCTTTAGCAGTACTTCAGAAAGACAAAGTCAGAGGAGCAAGTCTGTGGCCACAGACAGGATTAACACTTTACTTCTGGAAAAGGGAACAGCAGTAGGATCTCTGTATCAAACTGCTGCTCTGTTCATTCGTAATTAGTGGTTTTCCAATAAAAGACTAATTAAGATGTAGATTAAGATACATCAGTTGCTCTTGAATCATGCTAGGGGAGAAAACTTCCAAGTTCAGGTAAAATTAAATTCCAGTTTTTAACTGTAAAAGGACATTTTAGGGAAATACACAAGTAAAGCAGGAACTGAATACAAAGCTGCTGTTAGAGGTGGCTTGGGTTTGCTGTGTAGAACCTACAAGGAAAGAGGAGACTATTAATAACTTCCCACCCTGGCAGTGTCCTAAACACTTCTTTCTCCTCAATGTGTACAAGTAAAAACTAAGAAAAGATCATGTTAATATTTACATATTCCATATTTGTTCTGAAAGGTCTAAAAAATGAAGACATTAAAGAGTAAAAATAAGGTATGATAAGGAAAGAATGAAAACGGATTCGATAACCATGAAGCCAAGCAGAAAAGTATTTATACACAAGAAAAAGTTATAAAAGAAGCAGAGCAGTCAGCAAGGACAAGAATATGAGCCCACAACAACCACTACCAACAAGAGATGAGGACAGAGTGCATTAATTAACTTAAAAGAGCAACAGGAGGGGAAAAAACCTTGGCAATTTGGTGTCAGCCCTCTGCTTAGCATCAGTTCTTCCACTACCAATGTCTACTATAAGTAAATTAAGATCTTCCACTTAGATTAATCACTGTATGTTCATGAATCTTTTCAATATGATCCTAAATGCAATCAGATGTGCAGCAAACTTGCTACATTTGTTATGTACAGAACAGTCAAAAAAAAAACCCACCAAAGAAACCTAATCTAATTATGCTGGAGGAAAGTCCTAATACCTACAAGATTTACAGTGGTTTAAATCACGCTTAAACCAATTTAGCACCATGTAAAAATTCCCTTCATTAAGCTAAATTTCCCCACGTCTGATTTAAAACAGCTCAAGATTTATCTCTATTAGCTCTTTCCTCCAGGGTAATACTAGTATATGTAGAGCAGAACAACTGACAAAGCCCTATATCCATGGGAAACAGGGAAAAATTAGGAGTTTATTGAAAGTGAGCCTAAATGTGAGCCACAGATGAAACCACCTGAACTACCTCATGATAAACTCCACTACAAACACTCTCCTCAGTGACCACCCAGTCCAAATGAGCATTGCTCTGGTAAGATTGGGAATGGATGAGGTAATTTCTTGGATGAGATGTTGCTCTGTCTGTGCCTGCTGACCAAACAGGACTTCATTCCTGATGCTTTGGATTTTAAAGCCCACACACACTAAATTAGACATGGTAAAACTGAAGTCTAGGGACAGTGTGCCAGCAGGAAACGCTCTTGATGCCCCAATTCCTTTGTGGCCGTGCAAATGAATGTTGTAACCTACACCTGGGAAAAGGCTGCTTTGAAGATTTTGTTAACTCTGTCCCACCCAAAATGGTTATCGGAGCAAATAGGATCAACTTGCATCTAATAAAGTCTCATTAGATCTGAGGATTAATTTGATCCCTGTTTATCCTCTATAGATAAACCATTTTTTATTTAACTTTACTTAAATGCAGAACTTGTCATAATGTATATTGTTATTCATCCATAGCCTGTAAAGTATAAGGCAACTCTGCATGCATGTGGAGTTGTTTAAACCCTTAAGACACTTTCATCAAGTATCCTTCCACCTTCAGCAAATACTTCACAATCTTGTGTGCCAAACTTGTAGGAACTGCAATATTGTATGTGAAAGCAGGGGGAAAAAAGTCTCAGACTTTTAATGATTCCTTTATAGTTTTCCCAGATGTTACTTTATCAGTTAATGAAAAATAATTAACACTGGAGTAGAGACTGACCTTTACTGCATGCCATTCACTTAAACAGATTGGGGGGAAATAAAAATTACACATATGAGATTAAGAGCTTGATTCAGGTAGACCTATTAACAATGTCAAGCACAGCACAGGCATCCAATGTAAGACAGCAAAGGACAGTCTGAACTATTTCACAGCTGCTGAATTTCAGAGGGTTTCCACATTTCTCTGTACTTCTTTCTCCCTTACATTCTATTTTTGTCTACTTAAGTTCTAATCAACTCCTATGAGCTACAACAGTCCTCCTCTGTAACTGTGCACCCACAGCAGAAGGGAATCACTGCAGAACCACCAAGAATGACTGTGCCCTCCCTTGGGGACTCATCTAAACTAAAAAAAGGCACAGAAAATTCAATCTGGTATCAGATCACAGATGCACAGTCTAAATTATTTTCTAGGGTTTGTGTGTTAGCATGTTCCAACAGAATCCCTTCCACTTCAGCAGTCAATGGGCACAGGAGCAGCCACAACCAGTGCCCAAAGGGGCCACTGCCCCACTGGGAGCTGGCAAACGCAACCCGAGCCCTCCCCAGCTGCCCCGGGGCAAAGGTTGCAGGTCTTAACCTGTGCAGTGTAAATTAATTTGGCTCTCGGTCATAAAGGATTAAGGAGGAGAGGCTCCAACACAGGCAACAGAGAGATGGAGGAGCTTCTTCCAGCTACTGATAGTGAGAATAAGCTTCAAGTGGGCCTTGATGAGATTAGTGAGGTGACACAACAGCTTCTTGCTGCCCAGAGCAGTATTTTCCCTCTCTCTCCCAAATTCAACTGTGCTCTCACTTTCTCCCTAGTGCCACTCTGGAACTTGCCTGCTGTCTGGGACAGCTGATCCAGCTCCCCAAAGCAGTAGAAACCACACCAGTGGGGAGAAAGAGAGGCAGGAATGAAGGGATATAGAACAGGGAGTGACCACTGGGATAGCAACAAGCTCACACTTGTGTCTTGGCAAAGCACACCCTGAGCAGAGCAGCAACAATACAGACATCTATTCCAGAAACAGAAAATCAGAAACACAAAATCAATTTCTATTAGTCATTAGAAATATTCTGCAAATACTACATTAAAATCTCTAGAAATTTTTCTCTTTAAAACTTACTTTATCTCTCCCAATGGGAAGTGGCATAGCTGTATAAAGGTTTTTTCTTCCATCAAACACTGGTTTGCGATCCCCAAAAATCTGGGTTTTAAAGTGCTGAACCATATGCTCCACTATTTCTCTGAAAATGCAAAAAGATTAAGTTAATCCAACTTTTTACTTTGAATTTTAAGTAGCAAAAAAATACTAACACTACTATTTACCAGTGGAAGCACTAGGTAACTGAAAGGGTTGTCCACTTCTGTCTATTAAAGGCAAGATTTGTTTGACTGATCTGAATTGAAAGCAACATTTTCACAGACTAAACTGTTTTCTTAAAGCTGCTGGTTTTAGTTTCTTTCAGATTTAAACTTTCCTTCCTCTTTTCTGTGACCTACTGGAAGTGGTGAAGTGAAAGCTCGTGCTCTCTCAAGCTCAAAACAACAGGTGTGTGGTACATCCTGGGGCTTCAGCTCCCCTGTGCCACAGCCCTTTCTGCAGAGGACCTTGGACCAAAAGCTCAGCAGCCTGAGAAGCTTTCAAAAATATCATTATCCCAGCTTACAGCCCCAGCGTCAGGACAACAGTTTATGCCAACAATGACAGAGAAACGTTTTTTGAGAAAAATAACTTTTAAATGCATTTTTTTTCATACACACAACAAAACTGGGATCCATCCAACAAAACTGGTTATGTGCATTCAGTGAGACCTGTGGATATTAAAAGTACACATTCATTTAAGAGTAGCTGGAATTAGGTTGCATGCTTGTATGAATGGGGAAACCACTCACACAGCTCTTGTCAAACCACAGTGTTTACACACTGGTCATCCAAAGCAGCTCAGCAGCCAGCGAGAGGTCAGTTGGAATAATAACACCCTTTGACGCCAAAGGTCTTTTGGTCCCAATATCCCACAGAGACATCCTTCAGGCTACCTGTAACACCCAAAATCCATCAGCAGTCTGCAATCCTAACACACAGCCAGGAGTAAAAGCGCATTAAGAGGCTAAAGTGACACAGGAAGGAAACCACTGTTCCTCCAGCTCAGTTGACAACCACCAGCTCAGAGATATTGCAGGTGACTGTTTCATGCACCCTGACTTGGCAAGGTAATTAACCCAGCACTCAGGTAGGTATTACAGTGCTGCGAAATCTGAGATGAAACTGAACTCATTCAAGAAGAGAATTAAGACTGTTTTAATTGGCAATTTCTTTGCTGTGTCCCAGGGTTTATCTTAAAATAAGATGTGGCCACTGAGAGAAACTTTGACCTTCTGCAAAGCATGAATCAAATCTGACCCAGTAATATCTGCCTCAGGTTTGAGTGTCTTACTGAACAAGTACATAACTGGGAGGGTGGGAGGAAATAGGTACTTTTCAACCTTGAGTTTAAGATTGAGCATGGAAACCCCACTCTCTTCCTGAGCAAGTTCTTCCGATTGCAAACTGCTTTACATAAAAAAAGAACACTTCCACTTAATTAATGTTTTCAAGCTTCAAACCACATCCACATTTAGCAACGGTGCTTCTCAGCTGTGGGTGGAGATATTTCAATGAAAAGTAAGTTATTTTCTATGTGTGAAGTTAAAAGAAGAGTTATTTACCACTTCACTAACTTCAGCCCTTTGGGACTACAGTTCTACTGAGCTCATGCAAACTCACCAAGAACCCTGGGCTGGCAACTGCAGGCAGAGTTCACCTTGCACAAGTCCTCAAAAATTAAGCTGAGAGCACCCACAGTGCAGAACCAAACTCACATTGCCCACTCTGCCTGTCCAACCACCCAAACAGATGTGGCCTTTCTGCCACATGTACAGAATTGCAGTCAGACTGTATTAATTCAGGAGCACTTTGTCCCAGCTGTGTGTTTTCCAGTCCTGCTCCAGCTCATGTCTCAGTGTGGAACTAGCATGTACAGTGGATACACCCTGCAGTGGGGTCTGCAGGGTCACAGTACAAGCTGGAGCAAAACTGAAGAACAAAGCTGGCACAGATGAGGAAGAAGAACAAAAAATAAAATCTCCCTCTCTCCTTTCTAGAGGTTACAACATATTAAGTAATGATAAAAACTACTTACTATATACATGTGAATTATATAAGCAAAATACTAGAAACATGTAAGCCAGCTGTAAAAAAACCCATCATTCAGAACTGGACATGTGCATCCTGCATAATCCTATACACACACACACACACACACACACACACACATATATATATATAATATATAAAAATATATATAAAAACATAAAAGCACACACAGAAGTACAGGTATAGACACAGGACCAAAAGGTCACAGCTCACAGAAACCCAGGTGCAGGTGAGTGCAGGTACATCTACAGCACAGAGCACTAAGCACTCAGAAATAAATATAACACACTTCAGTAAGTGAATCCAATTTGTATTCTCACCATACTGCACTGAGAAACATCCACCACACCAGTGCTGAATGCATCTATGGCATCTCTGCTTACTGCAAAAGGCATTTAATCTGTGTAGATCTGTACCTGTTCCTGTTAGCACAAAAGAGGAGTGACAAACCTGACAAAGCAGAGCAGGTCATTAGCTGGCACTGGAGAAAGACCTTGCTACAGAATAGAATCTGCCTTTCCAGTGAGAAAAATTGCTTTAGTTTTTTGTGGCAAGCACCCACACACTGGACTGTAAGGGAGGTGATCATACAGAAAATGCACACGAGCTGTGCAGCACTTGGCTCCCAGAGGAGCTGCAGAGGCAGTCTGGATCAGCCAGCAGCAGCTGGCAGGGCTGGAGTGGTGGCAAGGATATCATTTAAGGAAAGCAAAGCTCTCATGGCTCCCACTATGAAAAAAGTGACTGCTCCAAGTGTTTTGCAGTGCTCCAATGCAGGAAGAGCATCTCAGTGAAATCAGCAGTTACCCTCGGGCAAGAAGAGAGTTCAGCTTCATACACAACAACAGTGTTTGCTTTTAAAATTACCCCTCAGTTCTCGACTAGCTGAAAATTTAAACTTAATTAATTTAAGTTTAATTTAAACCGATCACCACAGGAAAAAAAAAACAAGGCAGCAAAGCACAGGGATGCTGCTTTGTGCAAACACTCATTACTAACTCCTCAGTGTAACAATGGAGAATGCCCTCAAGTTTATTAATTCACATTAGGAAAACCGTGGCTTTCGGGTGGCTTTTTTTGACTCCACACTTCGTTCATTTTCATGACTGCATATTCCACACATGTGACCTTTTTTAACAAGGAAAGGCTTTGCTCTTGAATATATAAACAGGCCATTCCAATCCTCTACAGTCAAGGTATAGTTATGATGATGACACTTGTGGTTTCCAGTTGGTGCCAAGTCTCGTTCTCAAGTTTCACTTCTGGCAACGCCGCTCTTTTTCAAGTCAGTGAAGTTGCACACTCTGGCTAACAGGGCACAGATGCCAAATTCAAGACCTGGCTGCTTGTTTCCCTGGCCAACTGATCCGTGTTTTCACCTTGCTATCTGTTTCAGGAGCATAGTTTTCCCTTATATAGAATCTACTGATGAAGGATAATTTCTCACCTGCTTTAGTAACTCCACAATCCTCTACCACAAACAAATGGGTTTTGCATCCCCTTGTGAGTAGGGAAAGGTGGGAAAACAAGCTGGTAACATCAGCTCCCTGCTGAAAGACTTCAGCCAATTACACTCCAATATTTAACCAGGCAATACTAAATCATATTTATCAAGCTGGCTTATACTGACCCAGCTTCAATAGAGCTAATACAGCTTATCCATCTGTCACCAGTGGCTTCAATCAGCAGCATCTTAAGATTCTGACAAATTCAATCCAAGTAAAGACTTGGAGAAAAAATAAAAAGGATATGCATATCCTGTTGATGGATATGCAAACTTGGAAGGGATCAGTACAATCACTGATTAAAGCCAGATACATCTTCCCAGACATCACTGAGGGCACCTGGCTCCAGCTTTTTCAACAAAAAACAAGACTGCAAATAAATTGAGGAAAGGCAAAGCACAGTATTACCTGTTAACTCTTCTAGGACATTTTTCTGGCTTTATATCCAATTCGTAATGGTAGATATCTATTTTAGGAATGTCCACTTCAAAGAAGTTGGCCTGCAGTTTGATTGTTCTCCCAGAAGTGCCAAAATCTGGTCGAGGAGGAGGTTTAAAGGCATATCCCTGTACTGGTGGTGGCACTGGGGGAGGAGGTGTGAGCACTGCAAAAGAAAGAAAGCACAACTTAGCCATCAGCTGTCTCAAACTGACATTTCAGCAAATTTACAGGCTATGGGACCAGTGAAGCCCAGCACACTTAAACCATGACTGTTTTTAAACAACCTAAAAAATCGGAAAAAAACCCCATCCAAACCTCGCTTTCAGGAGACCATGAATCCTTTTTTCTCTTTCTTTCTCATGCTGGTTCACCATTTGTTGTATTTCCTAGACTCAATTACTGACAACAATCTTAAAATCAGTTGCATTTTCCTATACCACAAGTCAGCTGTGTGGGAATTTCATGGGCCAAGCAGGAAAGCAAGAACCAACATTTTCCTTACAGGGAAGAATCTTAATTTCAAAACAGACCTAACCACATTTATTCAAGCAAACACCTATAAAATGGAGTTTCCACCACTTTCCTCTGTGCTGCAGCTCTCTGCAAAACCCTGTACTAGAACTAAACTATATCCTACTGCTTCCTTCACACAGAAAATAGAGCAGTAGAGCAAAACTCAACTGCTGCTGTGCTACTTCTTGAGCTCAAACATCAGCTGTTGCTCAGACAACGTGAAGCAGAAGCACAATGGCTGTTTGCTGTTGTTTTAGTCCAGGAAAGTCCATTAAAAATCCACAGAGAAGAGTGTAAGGTACCAACTCGAGTATTCAGACCTCCTGCAGCCTCAGTGCTCAGGTGTTCTGTGCTCTGGAGCAATAACAACTTGCAGCAAACTCTCCACATGTGAAATAACCCAGGAGGTTTCTCATTACTTATGTAAGAATCCAGGTGTGGTTCCTGGGATTATCAAATTCAGTTCTCTGCTAGCACCAGAAACAATTCACTTGCCTTCATTAACACATCTGTCACCACTTTCCCACTCTGGCTTTCTCCACTGGAAAGCTGTTCCAGAATTGTGATGCTCTAATGCTCAGAAAACATCCTTCCATTTATTCCTTGGCAGGTTATATTCGCTGGCCTTCATATTGAGTACTCCTGACTGTACTTTTAGATTTAAACCAAATTCCTATTTAATACTAAATTCTAGGCTGTACTCCTTCTGTTAGTCCCTGCTCATAGATCAGGCTTCATCACTCTCATCCTTCCAGTCATTTTTCAAGCCAGTGCATTTTGAGCTCACCTTTCCTGGAGAAGACTAAGTGATAACCACACTGGTGCTTCCATCTCTCAGCTGGAAAAGGCAGATTAATGAGCCCTAAACTGCTTTTGCCTGCTGTACCACTGCCTTGTAAAGGCCATCCAGTGACCACTCAGTGCATGTGCACCCATTTCAGCTGCTTATGATCATCTCCCAGTTCCCTTTTAACTCCCAGCTACCTTGTCTTTAATATATCTACTTTTCTAATCCATATCTATTACCCCCCTGCTTTCTGAACAATGCTCAGATTCTCCTTTTCCTGACAATGCCTCCTATACCTCTCGATGAATTTTCATGTACTTATTCCTAACATTTATGCAATGTTTGCTAATGAAATAGTAAGACTATTCCCAACATCAGCAGCATCAATTCCCCACTTCACCCCTCAACACTTCCCATGCCCAGTTTCCCACTCATGAGTATCTCCTTATTTTTACTACCCTACTAACTGCCAGCACCAATTTCCCCATGCACCAAATACTTAATCAGATTTGGCATTGGGAAAATAATAGAGGGTTTTGTTATTATTTTTTAAAAATCTTGTTTCTGATCTTGTCTCCCAAACATATTCTGAGGGATCCACCCTTTTAATTCAGGCTACTGAAATCCAATTTCCTTTTTTCCCCTCCCTTTTATAAACACTGCCATTAAAGACTCTGGTTCTCCAACACTAACTCAATCAACACATTAAAGTCACTTCCTGCTGAAGATCTGCATTTCCATGAGCTAAAACTTCATGTTTCGGTACTTCAGTTTTGCCTTCAATGGCAGTGTAGCAATTTTCATTTGAGTATTATTCATCCACATTGCTTTTGCAGTGCCAACGGCTGCCCTGAAAAATGGAGCCAAGAATCACCTTAGCTCTTATCTGTAACCCAGTCCTGCCACGAGCAGCCCATCTGCCTCTGCATCTGACCTTATCCACCTCCATCCCTGCAGGCAAGACAAAACACCCAGCTCACTGATTCTGCTCAACCTTTGGCTTTTTTTTTTTTTTCCTAAATTCCTACACATTTTGACTTCTAAGACATCAATTTTCATCTTTTCCCAACACTTCCAGGCCCTCTGCTTACTTCACATTTTTCTGATGGTGATTAACTCACTCGGGTGGCCCTTCAGTCACCATATCCCCCTGTCTGGTGTGACAAATGCACACTGTCTGTGTCATTAAGTGGAAAGAATCCTCTGCTGTGGATAGGACACCTAACAAAGTTATTTATAGCATTATCACTACTGCTGGGAAGTAACAGAAAAAATATTCCCACAAATATTTTTACTTGCAATACACCAAAGGTTTCTGTGACCCACCTCCAAATCTGATCAGGAGGATGTGCACAAAGCAGACACTTCTACTCCTCCAGAATCCTGTTTGCCATCACTTTCCCCCCACAAAAAAATTTTAAAATAATGTGTCTCCCACATATGCTTTTAGTCACTCTGTTGCTGAATCCTTCACAGATCACCACTGCACACATTTTTATTTCCATCTTTCCATAACGGAACATTCCCATTTGAAAATTTTGTCCTAGTCATTAACTTTATTCTGTGATTTTTGTGTGTTTCCATGATTGCCATTAGAAAATATTTTAATTTTCTGTCCAGCCTACTGTATTTTAACATTTCCATTTCTTCTTATCCACACTCCGCATTCCACATTGCCTTACCACTATTACCTGGTCAAGTGTTATCAATATATTGATTTCCCTTCTCTTTCCTGATGATTTTTATGCCTTCTAAATTTCTGTATTACTGCCACATCCTAATTCCACTGCCCTTCCTTTTCTGTGCCAGATTTGGTAATGACTAATTTTCAAAACTACAAAAGAATTAAACTTAAAAATTGGAAGTACAAAGACAAGCATGATGAAAGGGGACACACATCCCCACAAGCTTTTTATACTGACAAATTAAGTAATTTTGTAATTAAGCAATACATCCTCCTCCTGTTTTAAAATTGGATTGTTTAGTGCTTCACAGGGGCATAACAAAGCCATATCTGTAAGTGTTCAGGGATCAACACGAACACATATTGTGCAACACCACCACCACATTCCTCCACTGGAGTTTTAGTTACAAACAGTGAATAAAAGTGAGGGTTCAGCCTCATTTTTGAGAATAAGAAATGCTGAGAGAAGCACAGACTCCTAGGGAAAGATGTGAATGCAGTTTTCTAACCTGCATGACTCACAGAGATAAAAAAGCACCAAGCTGTCCAGAAAGCAGGACCACTGCCACCCTCTTTTTTCATTTTAAACAGTTTTTTCAATTATTTGGGTTTTACGATCCAATTAAAGAAAAAAAGAAAAAAAGGGAGGGAAGCTATTTCTGGCTCAACTCCCAAGGCAAAACTTATTTAGGGCAGGGTGTTGCTTCAAGGAGATAAGAACTGTTTATTAAACAGCAGCAGTGACCCGATAAGCGCTCAACCTACATCTCTGCCGCCTAAAACAGACACGTATGTGTCAAGTACAGCACTGAGGGATGGGAACTGAACTTCAGGGGGAAAAAACCAAAATATTCAACCACTGAGCTGAATTCACTTTTTGGACTACTGCCTCAAATTAAGAATGCAAAATCAAACTTCTTGTGTATAACTTATTACAGCAAGCAGCTGTGAAGGGTAGAATCACAAAGTACTGAATTTGCTGCTGACAGAACAGAGAAATAAGGCTTGACCTTCTATCAAAACACGACAGAAGCCTTCAGCCTTGATCATGAGGCACAATTGCTGCATTCAAAGCAATTCAGCTGCCCCATCTCCCTGTCCAAACATTCCTGCAGAATTCCCATCACTCACTTTTAAACGCAACAGAAGCTGTATCAATACAGGAATATTTTCCTTAGTGCCAAGGTTCCTACTAGGAAGCTTTTGCAGCCTGGTGAGGTGTGTTACAGAGGATATCACTGGACATCTGAGCTGGAAGTGATGCCCTGCCCAAGGAAATCTGCCAAAATTCATGCAGAGACACCTTCATGAACGCAGATGCTGCTTCTGGAGACAGTATTTCAAAGCGCTGGAAAATCTACATGCATTCCTGGATTTTACTTTTAAAGTGCTGTCAAGGAAGGAAGGGATTAGAAAAAAGATGAAAGACTAATAAACTGGAGCATCCATGTGATAAGCATTGGAAGCTCCTCACTCATTTGCCAGATGATAAAATGAATA
The DNA here is from genome assembly GCA_013400235.1 of Oriolus oriolus. NCBI lineage: Eukaryota > Metazoa > Chordata > Aves > Passeriformes > Corvidae > Oriolus > Oriolus oriolus. The sequence goes on from VXBT01004032.1 coordinate 235,204, forward strand.
ATGAGAACATTTCAGCCTTGATATGATGATTGAGACCATCAAGAGCCCCATTTTCAAGGTGTGAATCAAGGTGAGGTGGGTGTGGAATAACGAGGTGCCCGTATGCCTTCTTTAGGCTTACTTTTATCAGGAAAGAAACCAGACTTCCTATTGTAATTCATCCCATTTACATAAACTAAATGTTCATAGCTATCAATCTTAAAAGCAGCAATTTCTACCAAAAAAAAAATAATTCTGGAAAAGACAGGTATCAGAAAAATAACAGTCTTGTGGCAGTTTTATTAAATAAAATTAGCAATCAAGCAAAATTACTCTGTCAAAAGATGGGGGGGAAAGGTGGCAGTAGAGGAAACCCGGACAATCACAGAAATGCTGTGTTAGTAAAAATAATTTTTGCAAATTGAAAACTATTGCAAACACAAGGCTGGCTGCTCTTACTCCTGCACATTACTGAGGATCAAAATCAGAGATAAGAGTGACTCAGGGAGTGAGCAGGCCAAGACACTCCTAGTCTATAAAAGGTGTGAATGAGCCACACACTTCGATGAGCTTCTACTCCAAAATCCACACAATTATGTAATGATGGTTTTTCAGGACTGTGCACTCTGTAACCATTTCCCAGACTTGCAGCGTTCATTTCTTTCGTCCTTCACCATTTTTTAAAGCTTAACTGCTGGCCTGCTCAGCATGCTGGAAGTGCTGCCAGTCAGCATTAAACTTGCACATTGGAGATTTCTTAGCAAAAAATTGTGCAATTTTAATGTGGAGTCAGAGGCCTAATGAGTTACTAAATAAGAAGGGGCCAAATGAGTTGCATGGAAGGGCTTGTCGACACAGGAGATCGTCTGAGCATAATTATACCAGTGCAATTATATCAATAAGTTTCCTTGTGTGGCAAGTCCTAACTCATATTTAATAATCAGGTGCTGTTTTCACAACCCTCAGTAGGTTTTAGCATTGGGCTCATGCAATCTACGTTTGCCAAGGGGAAGACTCTCTAAAACCATTTTTCTAAAAATATAGTCTCTAAATGAAACTAAGGTGAAGGAAGCCTTATTTGAAAGCATCACTTTGGGTTAAAGTTTCCAGTATCAGATAATGGAGCTGCTCTCCCAGATCATCACTACAGGTGACTTCAGGTACAAATACTGTGCACATTCATTGCTGCCTCCAGGTCAGTCACTGATGCCATCTCACAGATCCAGAGAGGATGCATCGCTCCTCGGGCAAAAAAAGGGATTTAATAACTTGTCCTCAACTACTGAGCAGCTATTTTGCCTCCAGAACTGCAGGAAATAAATAAAATAACAAATGTGCTCATCATGACCAGGTTAAAAAGAACCAAGACTGGCAAAGGAACAGCCTCCAGCAGCTGCTGCAGAGGAGCAGATGATCATGAACACAGAACAACTTTAGGTGTGGGAAGGGACCAGGCTGACTTGTCAAGTTTTGAATATCTTAGAGGACAGAGTTTCTACAACACCTCTTACAACCTGCTTCCCCACCATGGTAAAATAAACTTGCCTTCTACTCAACTGGAGTTTCCTGTGCTCCAGCTTCTGCCCTGTTCTTGGTGTACCTGCCACAAGTGCTCCATCTGCTCCAAAGGTTCCCCTCAGCCACTTGGAGAAGCTGGAAGATCACCCCTTACCCTCCTCCTCCTAAGGCTGAACACACCTGATTCCCTTCACCTCTCCTGGTGTGCCATGTGCTCCTTCCCCTGCCACCTCGGTGCCCTGTCACAGGGCTTGCAAAAGGGTCATGTCCCCTTCTGGAAGTGCTCTTTGAAGTGGGAGAAAGGGAGACTTGGAGAGGGGACATCCCGCACCAGGTGAAACAGGATTTCCACTAACAGTTATTGAACTACCAGTAACAGAGGGAATTCAGAAAGAATGTGGAAAACACCCAGTACAGAACCTTGACAGGATCTGTGCAGAGTTTTTATGTATTTGAGTTACACATATACAATCAGAGCAAGAAAAAAAAATACAGGGAATTCAGCCTTTTCTTTTTAGGACCCAACTAAAGACAAACTTGGGGCTGTCTTCAAGTTTTCTGACAGTCTGGGTTTTATAAAGAAGTTTAACTTCTGGCTTTCTGTTAAGAACCGTTAGGGAACGATAGGAGAGAGGCTGGCAGTGTTTTCTGGGAGATAAGGGAAACCCAAAGCTGCAACTCATAGTCCCTTGATATTTTGGGGGCAGAGGAATCTATATGGAACCTGTAAGTCTATCTGCTGCTCATTAAGGATATTTTAGAGCATGGAAACCAGAAGCTCTTCAGTCAAGCTATAACATTCTTGATTAGATAATGCTCAACAAAAAAATGTTACAGACTTATCCATTAATCTCCAAGAATTCAACAAACCACAAGGACAGCAGAGATTATGTAATCAGATTTTCAGTTATCATTTTTAACAAAACCCCTCTCTAAAGGTTCTTCTGGTCTCTCAGTGAGCAGCTACCACATTTTCTAACCACAGCACACTGCATGTACCAAGGTGGGCTACAAGAAAAAGGGTTGGATTAAAACTGATGAGCAAAAATGAAGGAGCTGTCCTTATACTCGTTCATATTTTAAGTCCCTTGCATGACTACTGAGATGTTTGATGCTACTCTGCCAGACTGCTTCCAGTGTCTTAATGCTGTAGTATGAAACGAAATACCTTAACAAAGAGTAAAAGTGTTAGATAAACAGCACTGCCTTCAGAACTGTAATCTCATTATGTTCAGTAGACTACTCCAAACATCATTTTATTGAATAATTTTCACTTCCTGTGAAAGAATTCAAGGAAGATTAACCCTCAAGTCAACCCTTCTACCTACTGAAAGATGTCCCTGCCCGCAGCAGGCAGGTTGGACAGGATGATCTTTAGAGGTCCAACCCAACCCATTCTATGATGATTTTGTCTGGAATAAAGAATCAGTTACAGATCTGCAGCTCCCTTGGTGACCTTGATTCCTTTTTGACCTCTGTAAAATACAGACACGATCTCTTCACAGTGCCCAAAGTGATGTGATCCACTGAGATCAGAATCACTCCCGCACACCAGCGGTGTGAGCTGCAGTCACAGATCAAAGGGAGAAGCGAGACATCAATGCAGCTTGCTTTTAAGTCAGGACCACATTTCAAAGAAGAATATATAAGAACAAAAGAACTGAAGAGGAAGAGATCAAGGCTCCAGCAGAAAGCAGCAGGCAAGAAACTAAGAATGGTTCTTTCCAGCCCACAGGCTGCTTCTGGACAATGTCAACTAGCAAAAGACACCAAGTGTTAGTACTTTGCTTTCCTCCCACATTCTCCTTGCAGCCTTGACCTTCAAAGTCAGCCCCCAAGTTTTTGAATACCAACAAGCTGCTTCTCACCACCTACACGTGGGGTGAGCAGTGGCAGAGCACCACCAGAGCACCCAAAATGCAGAACTTCCATCCTCACTGCTCACAAACCAGGTGCCTTAACCCATCCCCGCACATGGAAATTTTACCATGTCCTACCACAAACCTTCTTAAGGGCTACGGAGAAATGCTTTTAATTACAAGCTGCAGTTTGAAATAAGTCATCCAAATAGCGAGCCTCATCCAAACAATGGAGGGATGCTTACGGCTTACCCACACGTCAGCAGCCCAGTTTGAAGTTAAATGTGAATTCAAAGTACAAAATAACTCCATCTTCAGACAAACCTCTACTCAGTGAAGGGGGAAATGGAGAACATTCTTAGCGCTATTTATCACACTTGACCATCATGATTCATTCCCTTTTCCATGCCTTAGAAAATGATGTTGAACTAATTCCAGATGTCTTTCCTAACAATTTGAAATACAGAATATAATGGTATTTTCTGCATTCATAAAGAGCAATGCCTCCATTCAATACAATCTCTGTTCTTTGCGATTTCGAAAGACCCAAAGTGAATTAGAAAATCTTTTAAAAGGGAACAGAAAAACCCAATCCACCTACTAGCACCTATTTCTCCCTTCAGGCTGCTTCTCTCCTAAAGAAAGTAAGACCAGAAATTCCATATTCACCATCCCACATCATGCTTCCCTTATGCCTTGTTCGCATTTAGGTTAAGAAAGAAATGTGGCTCCCCGTCCTTTTGTGCTACCTGACACTTGGAACTGCAGAGTTGTACAGGAAACAGCCTAACCCACCCTTCACTGTGTTTACTCAGTTTTGAGTCACTACAAGGCTGGTAAAGCATGACATCTTTATGCATCAGGATTGACCCTCCCAAAAAATTTAACACACAGACTGAAGTTTCCATCACTACTTGGTGTGAATGTGAGACAGACAAGCACTTCCACTGAGCCCCCAGGAGCCACAGCCAATCCAGCTGCTGCCAGGTGCAGAGCTGAGCTCAGCGAGGGGTACACGGCCCCAGCCCCACCATTAGGTACTTCAACACTTTCTGCACACACCAAATGCCATCACATAACACCGTGAGAACTGTACAGCTCACCCTGACACTCCATTACCTCCATATCTCAGGCTCTCAGAGATTTTTATTTCTTCCTTAGAAATAGTAAGGATTGGTCTCTGCATTACAGCCTGTGAGCAGATGCTGGAGAGATTAAATCACCTGAACCAGAGTCGGAGTTCTCAGCTCCCCCAACACTTTCCCCTTCCCCTGCCATCACACCCTGTGCCTCTCCTGCAGCCTCCTGCACTTTCAGAGCCGTCAGTGCCCACATGCACACCAGCTCTGCTGAACTTAACGAGCCCTAATGGCTCGGGCTCTATTCCATGGCCACTGGTGTGGTTTTCCAAGTGCTGTGCCTCACCAGCTGGGAACTGGTGCCACAGAGGCCCCGGATCCCCGTTCCCTGTGGGATTCGCATTGTGCACAACTTAATGAAACACAGAAGTGATTTGTCCTCAGCTAATTAAAGAAAGAAGCTAGGATGATTCTGTTTTGTGTTGTACCTTTGCAATCACATCTCATACCCACACAGACTTTGGCTGGCAGTGTTTTTGTGTAAAATCTAAAACTAAAAATTAAGTTGTCTTCATTCCTAAAAACTTTTTAATATATAAATTCAACTGTAGAGCTGTAACTCAGAAGTAGTCGTGCCTTCCTCAAAAAAAAGAATCTCTTCCCATACCCATACTGGAATAATCTACAAACACATAAACACTCCCGTGGTTTAGCTTCAGAATAGAAAAATTCCCAGTTAAGAGCTGAGGTTATGCTTTATTTTATCATTTTAGATAGTGAAAGCAGCTCCAGCAGCATCTTCAACATCCAGTAGTATCTCCTGTGGTTTCCAGAGACAGGGCTGTGGTTTTCAGCATCACTGCAAAGAGGGCAAAACGCAGGTTCCTAATAGTGGAATAACTGAGACATTACAAAGTGTAGGCTGGCAGCAGAACTCCCCTATCAGAACTTTTTTTCCTGTTACATCTCAGGGTTTTTCCCTCCACCTGCTTCTGGTAAGCAACTGATGTTCTCATATGACTTGATACAAACTAAAACTCAGCTATGAAAAGTAAAAAAACTCACATACAAGTTTGCTACAGAGAGGCCTCCCTGAAATTTGACATTAAAGGGAATTTGCAAGTTAAACAATTAGGAAAAAACCCATCACTACTGTATTCTTATCACATAACGAGACCCAGACAACAAAGCTTCATTTCCTTGCCCTGGTGGGAAGTTTCCTCCTTCTGAAAGAAGCTCTGACTTTTTAAACAACACACCCTTATGCAAATATTCTGAATCCCTATGAGTTATTCCTAAGCATTCCCTTATTAAACACTGAAGCTCTTCCCAAAATGAAATGCACTGGTTCACCGAGAAATTAATTCTTCTGCATTGTCATTTCTACATGAACCTGGATTTCTTCTCTATTTTATTTTTGTTTTGCTTGTGGTTTGGAGGGTTGGTGGTTTTTTGGGTTTTCTTTTTAAACCTATGTCTCTCAGTAGATTTCTCAACAGAAGTAAGTAAGTCAGCAGAGCTGAAGCTGACAAGTAGTATTATTTGAGAAACCTTAGGTTTCACTGGCAGTTAAAAACCACAAACAATAAACTCCCTGCTCTCCCAAAGCCTTGTCCTCTGTGAGGATTTCAGACACGATGGAGGAGTATGATGGGACAAGAGTGTACAACCAACAGAGAAATTGATTTTTAAAAAAACAAACAATAAAAACCAGTAGAAAGGGAGCATTCAGTGCAAACCACAAGCTGTATGAAAGGACAGTGAAGTAAATTCATTATCAAAGTCAAGAACACAGCAACATTTAGACAGGAATTCACCTCCCATATGAACAGACGCCTGTCCTTTAATAGCAAACACTTGCTAAACAAGTTTTAGAAGGTATATAAGGAGGCCCCAGTAATAATTATGTTTTAAAGTTTTATTCATCTACATGACAGGTTTGACTTCAAACAATTTTTTGATTGATCTAGCTATGCCAGTGAAACCTCTCCTCTTGGGAATTCTTCTAAAATGGGCTTATTTAAAATGAATCTAAATTAGCACATCTACACACACTTCCTACTACTAAATTAAAATTTAAATTTCATTATTTTCTCACATTAATAAGCTCTATCGTACATTTCATGACTAAACTAGGAACATTAAAAAAGCATCACTGAGACAAAAAGTTGCAACAAAAATTGACCTCTGACATGAGCAGCTCAAACAGAGCCACCTACGGTGTCCAACACTGCCAAGGTTACTTTTTTCCTAGACTATATACAAAACCATCAACATCACTTGCTACACATAAGTTTCAGAAGTGTATTTTCAAGCTTCCCAAGACAACACGCTAAGATCCGTTTATTTCTCAAAAAAATGAGAACTTCAGTTTCACTCTGCATCTCCTCTTGTCACACCCAACATAGGCTGGAAGTGACACAACGAGATGTAAGATTCAAATACTGTTTAAACACACAGTCTTCAGACTTACACATATTTTATGGAATGATGGGCTATGGGATTTAACTCTTTACATGGGTGCAAGAGTGAACATTAAGAATATTCTCCACCTTCCAATTATAAAGCAGCTTATACAAGGGAATTAAATCAGGTTATGCTGGAAGAGCTTTTGGGAAAAAATGCAGAGCCCAAACTGCAGATTGCTGGAGTTATTCTGCATCTCTGAGAAGTTAAATATTTTAATGCTTCTCTCTCAAAGATAGAGACTTGCATGACTGCAGACTTATTAATGTCGGGACCTGGGCCCCAACAACTTCACTGCAAGTGGCAATAAACTCATACCACAAGACAGAACACAACTGAGCAGCACTACAAAAAACAGAACAGGACAAACAAATTACAATAGGAGAGAACAAATTACTCTTGCCACACCTGTGATTAAAAACATAAATAAAACTGTTTCACAACCCAAATAGTAACAAAATTTGGTAGCACTGTGGACAGCTCAACGAGAACCCAATTCAAAAGAAAAAGCAAGATTTGGAGTGATTTGATTATGCCAGGATCCACCGTACTTTCCCATCTAAATCAAAGGTTTGCTTCCACCTTGGCTGTGTCCAGTTTTGTGAAGTCATACAGTTAAAAAAAAACCCAAACAAAACTTTCTTTCCTAGAAAGCCTGGGCACCAGGTACCACGTGGCTTCACAGCTGCAGCACAGCTACAAAGCAGGGTATTTAGGAGAAGTAATTTTGGTTATTATGAAATGCAAAGAGAGAGTACAGAAACAGATGAAATAACGCTCACACTAAAAGTTTTTATTTGAAAGCACCAAGTTTACTCTGAAAACAGTAAAAGCAAAACAATTAAAATGGAAAGGTTAAAATGAATTGCACTAATCTGTGGCGCTCTTACTTAACAGACTAAAAGACACCACTGATTAAAACAGTCCTGAGTATATAAAAATACAGGCATCACTTCAGTCTCGAGGATTTAAAAAACTCTACTTCCTGGACAGTACAAGAAAGTCTCTTCAAAGCACAGCTTCTTAGAAACGGCTACCAAAGGGACACACAAATTACAGCTCTGGTGTAAAACATGAGACACTACACAAATTCAGTCTGCCTCAGGCTGATATTTTTCAGGTCTGTCTTTTCCCAGTTTTTGCAGTATAAAACGTATAATGAAGTTTTTAAGTTCAAATTTGGGTATTACAATATGTGTGGGGAAAGAAAAAACCAAACCAAAAATCTCCTTGCACTGAATTCAAAGTGTTGTGCTTCCCCAGTCAATAGGATAAGAAGATATTTTACATTCTAGTGGGCTGTTTTGTGAGCACATCAGAAAGGATGCAAGTTACTAAAACAAATTAATTGGACAATGCATGGAACAGATCCCTACCCACAGCCACTACAGTTAAAACTACGTAATATTTTCCACCAGCTTTTTTTTATTCTCTAGTTCATAACTTACCAAAAATAAGATAGTGGAGGCTGACTTTTCTTCATTTTCAGATTTAGCAATAATTTTTGGTAGGCTGAGTATTAGAAATTTCATCACTAAAAATAGGACCAAGTATTTCACTTAAACATGAGGTAAAGGAAGCAAAACACAACAAAATTTTGGCAGGCCTTACAAGTTCTGTGAAGCTGTCATCAGTACAGGCTTAGCCAATGTGAACAGGACTTTCATCAGGCATGCAAAGTCCCTAATTAGTTAAAACTATCTGTGTTTGCAAAGCCAATTTAGCAGAAGTTTACTGCGTTCATCAGCTCAATCCCTGCAGTTTCTGGAAGGCCAGAAGTGTTCAGAAGGGCTGGTTTCTGAAATGGAAAAATCTCTCCCTCCTATACAGTTCTAAGGGGTAGAAGAACATCAGATGATCATCTAAGACATTTTCTCTTACTGAGATAAAGCATTTATATGCCTTTCCCACCCTTCTGTGAAAGGGAGGCAGACTGGTGGTGATAGCAGTGAAGGAAGGTGTACAAATTGTGAAAAAAGAACTTTCTTGGAAGTCAGGAAGGTTTGGGCGCTCCTCTGCACTGCTTCTGTATATTACAATGCACCACTAAGTACGTACGAGCACACAACAATTCTGCAAAAGTGAAAAACTTCAAGATGAAATAAGAATAAGTGAATAAAATCCCATATAAAGAGACAGCAAGAGAATCACTGCAGAACAAGATGTTTCACTTTTCAGGAGCAAATAGCATAGTTCAGTTCACCAAGGAAAGGAGAAAGTTTGGTGACACATCTGACACCAATAATCTTTTCATCACACCACCTCATCTTTAAGCTACTTGAAGACAACAGTTATCTAAGGCAACATAATGATACAGAATTTTTCTTTCCTTAGGAAAATATATTGATCATGACAATAACACATTTGAAAAAGTCATGCTGTGTTTTGTAGCCTAACTTTGTCAAATGCAATTTCAATTTTAGCAAATCCCTCACGCAAAAAGGAAGAGATCTGAGGCTGTATATGAAGTTCTCATTCCCTCCTCTATGTGTGGCAGCTTACAAGGAGTTTCAGCATTAATGTAGTGTCTAAAACGAAGCCAAAGAAACTGGATGACCCAGTGATACCAGCAGCGAAGACCAGGTCCACATACACCCCTAAAAGAACTGCAAAAGCCTTTTTAAGACAAGAAGGGCAGACCTTTAACAGGAGGTACAGGGGAGCTGTTGCTGCCACTGAAACACAAGCTAAGAGGACATTGGTGGAGTTAAACTCCACCAGATGAAGAAATTGTCATTTCTACTACCTCAGTTAAGGCATGAGCACACCCTTCCCTGCACCACATTTTAAGACTGAAGACTCCCAAAGAGAATCAACATCCAAAATCTCCAAGAAAATATATGGAAGGTAAAAACAAGTACACGCACTGAAAACCAAAACAGACGTACAAGTTTCAACAGTCTACTCACTATTATAAAAGGGTAACTTAAAACTAAATTACAAGAAAACAACTTTAGTTCCACTGATTTAATAAAGTTGTTTCTTGTGCTAGGAAAAAAAGGTGATATTTCACATGCAAAGCCATAATCAACTTCACACTCTTTTTCAGACAACTGCTGCTCACAATAAATTGAGACCTTCAGCATCAGGCAAACCCAAATATCCTTTCAAAGAATAAAACAGAAATCTGTCGTATACAAAGTTCAGAATTTATAAATATATTAAGACCTAGAAGTGCAAGTTTCAGAAGTATATATGCAGCTTTTAGTCAAGTCTTTTAACTCAATGACAGTATTTTTATTATGCCACTTCGACAGTTTTCTGCCCTTCCAAAAAAAGGTACACCAAAAAGTAGCAGCATCAAAATTTTTCTTTAAAAAAGAATTGTCTCTCAGATTTTCATATTTTTTACTTTTCACACTTTCTTGAAGCTAAAAAAAAGGGTATGGACACAGTGTCACAGCAAATTCAACACCAAGTCAAGAATTCAGACAGTATCTGGGAAAAAGCAAAAGGGATCATTAATTTCCTAATTATGGAAACAGTGATTTCATGACAACCCCTTCATGTAGAAAAACCCGTCTTACTCCTGTCAACAATAACATCATGTTTGAACAAACTTTCCACGATCAGCAGCAATTTTCTGAAATCTGTCAGGTAAGGCCTCCTAACTTGCTTGATACTGTTTCCAGAAAAAGAATTACAACTAAAACAGCAAACACTGTGGCAAATCGAGCGATCCCTCTGGCAGGAGGCCAGCACCAGGGGCACCCTCCGAACGGGCTTGGCTGCAGAGTCGAGTTTGGCAACAGGAGATGGGAGAGCAAAGCAGCTCGTGCCCATCAGCAGCGTCCGGAGAGGGCAGCGGCGGCAGGATCCGGATCCAGCAGAGATGAATGGAGCCTTTCCTTGGTGTCAAGGATGTGCTGACAGACCCAGAGAGGCTGCAGCTCTCCCGTGTTCACAGCAGCTCTGGCTCGGTGAGGGCTTGTAAACCACACTTCCGCTCTCTCCTCCGAGAAGGATTTCACATGCAGTGGTTTTGTAGTTTTCAGATGAACATGTGGAAGGGGACTCGGCGGTCCCTGCTTCCAGGCTGGTTCCCAGAACAGCCAGGTTATAATAAAAATCTCCAAGATGCCCTGCCTTGTGTGCGGAGTGGAGCAGGAAGCTGCCTGGGCTGCCAGAAGCCACTGTGCTGCTGAGGCTCTCTGTGGATGATTTCACAGGAAGGAAGCAGAGCCTCACTCACCATGTGGAGAACAACTCGCAGCTCCTACCCCGGCACAGACACGGCCGCTGCCCAGCGCCGCGCAGGGGGAAAGGGCTGAGCCACACTGATAAACTCGGAAGTAAACAAGACACAAGATGAGCTTGGCTGGAGGCAGCAGAACAGCAGGAGCCCGAGACACACACCAGTGATGACACACAGCCACTGAGAACTTGGTGAAAGTACAGCAGTGTCAGGAGCCCGAGGTCAAGAGGTTGTTGTTCCAGGAAGGGGAAAACATTCTTTCACACTGAAAGTAGGTCCCTGATGGCAAACAGCAGCCACCAACCGGGAGATCATTCCAAGTGAAAGGGAAAGTGGTAGGATTGGATAGAGAGTAAATAAAGATAAAGAGACTCCCACACATGAAACTACTCTCAGCCCATATATTGGTAATATTTTTAATTATCTGTCTGCTTAAGCACAATTTCGAACAAGATCTATCACCAGGAGGTGAACACAGCAACAGCCTGATACAAGCCACCATGAGCACCTGTAAACTCAAAGTGTACCTGTGCCTGATCAAGAGAACCCGACACCAGAAGCCACCAAAGGATTACATCTATAGTTCTGCACAGTTATCGGCACTGAAATGTGCAAATGATGTTACACACAAAAGCAGAATCTCGAACATCAGTCCGGACACACAGAGCTGTAGAGACCTGTCTCCCTGCAGAGCTAGCAACAGAAAGTAAAAACAGAGGAGCTGTACTTCAAGAGGAAAATAATCATCCTGATTGTCTTTCTTGATTATGGCCCCTTCAAGAGAACCAAATCAGAGGGAAAAGAAAAAAAAAAAAAAGCCAGCACCTAACTGTGGATCCCAAGACATGAATGGTTTTACAGAAGCATCGGTAAGAGGAGCAGTAAAAGACATCTCAGTTACAGGTCCTGTATTTCCCTTCTTTGCTAGATTATCCGTCTAAGGAAAGAGATTTTATGCCAAACCTTTGAGAACAGCAGCATAAAATAAAGTTCCATTTATTTTGAAACTTTTCCAGACGAAAACAAGGTGCCAGTCACCCTAACACTGTTGTTTCTCCATAAGAATTCTCAGAAACAGCCCAACACTAAAAAGGAAAAAACATTGTCTCATATGAACTGCACAAACTCGCACAGTATTAACCTGTATTTCTCCAAAGGGATATAAAATGTCCCTAAGAGAGTTGGTAATCCTGCTCTGCACGGCCACCTTTCCTTTGCTCCCGGATTTGCTCACACGACAGAGCCGGAGGACACCTAACGCTGCCCCTCACCTCTCCCAGCCCTCCCGACACGCAGACGCTTCACCCGCACCTCCACAGCACAACTATCGCAGCGCGGCCGCTGACGAACACGCGGCCAGCCGGGAATCCCAGGATGGAGCCGGGAGGGAGGAAATGGAGACCCCGGTCCGCAGCGGGAGCTGCGCCGGCCTCAGGGCTCGGCAGAGGGAGGGGGAAGCGGGGCAGGGAAGGCGACCCTCCCCTCAGAGGGGCCTCCGGACACGCAGCCCTGCCCGAGGTGGCGGCGGCGCCCTGACCCTCCTTCCTCCCCCGGCCAGC